>CAKNXH010044042.1:0-10197 GCA_932178445.1 Andricus quercusramuli
GACTCATCTATGGGCTTCGTGCGTTGCAACGAATGCGTACATGTATAGATATCTGAATGTGTATGTCAATGTGTATATGTGTGCATATATG
Organism: Andricus quercusramuli; assembly: GCA_932178445.1. Classification (NCBI taxonomy): domain Eukaryota; kingdom Metazoa; phylum Arthropoda; class Insecta; order Hymenoptera; family Cynipidae; genus Andricus; species Andricus quercusramuli. The sequence goes on from CAKNXH010044042.1 coordinate 92, forward strand.
TATACATGCATGTAAGCAAGTCAACGCAACTGCACGGTGCGATCGCACCATCCCCTCCTCCTGTAAACTCCACTCTGTTACATTACAACCAAGTTAAAACCTAACTTCAACCCTTTATCTGAAGCATTGAGTTTTTAAAAATGATTGACACTAAGAATATTATTAAAATTCTACGTGAAAATAAATGTGAATTGGTTATATACAAAAATGAACTTAAATTATTTCTCAAAGCGAACTATACATTTTTGAAAGGTAATTTCCAGCCACTGCGCTTGGTAACAAGTCGCGAGGCTGAAAATTCGTAGTCATCAAATTCCGAAGTCATCAGTTTTCTGTTCCCGCGGTCTTGCCGTCCACCTCACATGAGAATCCCTTAGTCAACAAAAATACCCCACTTTTAGTGCAATACGTACTGACGAGCCACGATGGGTGTCACCAATTGAACCGCTGGTGATCAAAAGGGGATACGCTCGAAACGCCGTCGTTTTAGTTGGCCCCTGGGTCATATTTTTTTCAGGTCAAATTTTAATTTTTTAATAACATATCTCAATAGGAAATTTTATTGCGCATATTTTTAGTCTTATAAATAAATGTGATAACTTTATTAGTTTTCGAAATAATCAAGAAAATGTTACTTTTTTCTGCAATCGCAGAATACGAATTTTTTGTGTTCAAGTCGCCACAGGTTCTACAATAATATGAATTTTGTGATAAAAATTCCAGAAAATATGCATCATCATATAACGAAACTAACGTTATTTATAGAATTTCAATTAATTGTCACTAAAAATTTATAACGATTTTTATTCTTCTCATTGCGTAAATTAGATATTGAAAGTTTCAAACGCTTCGGGAGTCGAACGAATTTCCAGAAAATTAAAATTAGCGGTCACCTAAACTTGCATTAGGGTTCAAGGAAGTTTTTTGGAAAATATCAGGCAATTATGTTTTATAGTTTTAAAGTCACAATTGACTTAAGATCTCAGCGCTGTCCCGTACGCGTGATAGCTCGTCCTGCAATATCAACGTCTGTATAACAGCGGACGATTGGAAGGTTAAACCGGACACCAAAATAATAATGAAGACATTATCATTTACATTTGTTTATTATTTTTTATTATTATTATTATATATATAATTGAGAAGTTGTAGGCTCCGGAAGCTTCGATCATGATTCCTTAAAGAAACCAATCGCAAAGCTACTGGAACGTGTACGTCATCCACTTCTGCTCCTTCTGTCCTAGAAGGTAAGCAAGAGCGGGAAATTTACGCGTGATAACATCGGGCAACACTGTTCCCTGGAGTCAGGTCTCTAGCCGCGGATGACCTTACGCGGCAGACAAGACAGTTGGAGATGAAGGTTTCACCTCTGGATACTTTTTTAGAGCTACCAATCTTTGTAGAATTTAAGAGGAACAGTGTTGACGGACCAGATGGAGTGATCCCAGGAGAACAGCCTTTTGCATCCGGTTCGCGATGAAATGAGCCTGACGCTGGCAAGCCGGAATCTTGTTGAGTTGGCTAATAAATGAAGCTTTCATACCTCCAAGGCAGCCGATTATGAGAATTATAAGATTGACTTTGTAGCCTTGGTACAGCCTACTCAGCTCGAAAAGAAGTGCTTGATATTTCGCCTGTTTTTCTCCCTCCTTTGCCGTAATATTACCATCGGCTGGTGCCGAGAATTCAATCACGTAAATCATCTTGTTCTTCAGATCTTGGAGGACAATGTCAGGCTTCGTAGCACTGATACGTTGAGTGGTGGAGAATGAGAAATTCCAGTAGATCTTACACTGATCATTCTCCACAACTGACTCGAGTTCCCCCTGGGCGTATGACAAGACGGGCAATAGATCAACACCATAGTAATGCCTAAGATGGTAATATATCACTTTTAGAGCTGCATTGTGTCTCTCTATGTACGCGCAGCGTGCATATTTAGAGCATCCACTGAGAACATGTCCAAGTGTTTCGGGCTCTTGCTTGCACGCTCGGCAGTTGGTATCGCGTACAGGTATATTCATTATGCGCTCGCGGTGAACTAAGGTGTCTATGACGCCGTCTTGACAGGCAAAAAGAAATCCCTCGGTCTCCGATCTCAATCCAGCAGACTTGAGAAACATGTTGGACAGACCCATCGAGAGCTCTTCTCTACGTAGGATGCCGTAGAACTTACCATGGAGGGGTTTCTCAGCATGTTCTCTTAGTAGGAGCGTATGCTCTTCTTCCTGTATACGACTTTTGAGCACCAGAGGTGTTAGTGATGCTAGGCCATGTGTAGTGTTGCTGGAATCAAATGGGAGGTCAAGCTCCTCTGCGGCCCTATCTGTTGCATGGTATAGAAACACCGCAGCATTGGCGACTTCATGTTGATGTACGAGTCGCATAAGGGAATCCGTGCTTTTTAGAACTGAGCAGGCTGTAGCCAGAACCGTTCTTCGATGAAGACACTCTAAGCTTAGCAATCCTCTACCCCCTTTATCGCGAGGGAGATATATTCGAGGTACGGAAGATCTAGGATGAAGACTTCGTTGTATTGTCATCATCTTGCGTGTGCTTCGATCAAGTTGTTTTAACTCATCGAGGTTCCATTTTACTGCACCAAACGTGTAGAGCAGTATAGGAACGGCCAGCATATTGGTCGCCTGGATCTTATTCTTTCCAGATAATTCGGAAGCCCAAATTTTTCTGAGAATTTGGCGATACCTTTTTCCAAGGGCCGTTTTCAAGTTATGCACATTTTGGGTTTCCGCTTGCGGTATTCCAAGATATGTATATATTTCTCCAATACCAAGATGTTGAATGGTATTTCCGCCTATGAGTTGAACATCCTGATCGTCACTGGATGATGTAGTTTCTAGTCTTCCTTGGTGTAGGTGGACGCAAGCACACTTGTCCAGTCCGAAGCTCATGCCAATCGCTTTAGAATACCTATTTACCGCATCTACAAGGATGTTAAGGTCCTTTTTTGAGGAAGCAAAGAGTTTAAGGTCGTCCATGTATAAAAGGTGGTTGACCTTATATTCTCTTCTGTTCGGCGGACCACATAGGTATCCAGAGCTTTTGCCTCGGAGCACAATAGATAGAGGCAAGAGGGAGATGCAGAAAAGTATCGGACTTCGTGAGTCTCCTTGAAAGACGCCCCTCTTGTATGTGACAAAGCTTGTAGTCACTTGTCTTTTGTCAAATGTTATGACAAATCTTGTCCGCCACAAGAGCATAAGCTCTTTTATGCATCTCACTATTTTTGGATGCACCTCCATGCACTCAAGGAGCTTGATAAGTAGCTCATGGTTCGTGTTATCGAATGCCTTACGGTAATCAATCCAAGCCATGGACAGATTGCGTCGATACCTGATCGAGTCCTGGGTAATACACCTGTCTATTAACAGGTTCTCCCTGCAACCTGCCAGCCCTCTCTTGCATCCACGTTGTTCGACTATTACACTCCATACCGGCTCGATAGATGTCAATATCCTCTCTTTGAGGATGCCAGTGAATAGCTTGCAGCTGGTGTTTAAACAAGCTATGGGCCTGTAGTTCTTTCGACATGACAAATCTCCGGCCTTAGGGATCAATACCGTGCGTCCTTCCACTAGCCACTGCGGGACGGGTTGTTCTCCGTTTAAGAAAGTAGTAAATATACGAGCTAGATGTTGGTGCGTAGAAGTAAACTTCTTCCACCAAAAGTTGTTGATTTTATCTGTCCCTGGCGCCGAAAAGTTCTTAGTTCTAGCGATGACTTTCTTCACTTCTTCAGCAGTAATTAGTGGACACTCTTCCTCTGGTTCTTGTAACCTTTGCCTTTGGCAAAGTTACGAAAGAGTGATATATCAGAAGCGTCTTCATTTAGCTGATAAGTACCTCCATATACTTGCTCCCAGAAGACTTCAATCTCTTCTCGACTAGGCGGATTTTTAACTACACATGACGCTTTATTGAACAGACGGGAAGGATTAGTAGAAAAGGTGGAATTTTCCTGAATCCACTTAACTCGCCGTTCAAGGCGCTGTTTCGCTGTTGAAAGAGATCTTACTTTTTGCGTCCAGTGCTGCTTGATGGTCGACAGTTTACACTTGTTCAGCGTGTGATTTGCTTTCCTCAAGTTTCGAGCAAGTGCCCTAACTTTTGGAGTGAACTTTTTATTTGATGTTATGTAGCTAATCACGCACTGAACATTTGATGCATGCCGTCTCGCCGTTTCAATTTTGAACTGAAGCTGTGCAATACGCTCGCGTGCCTTACTCAGACGTACCGAAGTTTCGTTACTTCTATCGTCGCTAAGCAGGGAGACCGCCTTCTCGTAAACTACACAGTTCAGATTCCAGAGATTAACATCTTCGGGGAGCAAATCGCGAAGAGCAGTATTAGCTTCAGCTAATTTGTCCATCCTGAGGAAGACTTTTTGGTGGATAGATCTCCTACTTCTTATGTTGCCATTATCGGCTTCATATCCGTTTTTTCGCAAGAAGGATACCTGATCTCTTAAATGCTGAGGCGTTTTATGAGCATATTCCGGGTGCATATTGCCTCAACAGTCATGTAACCTCTTCATGAATCCTTTCCGCGCCGGTGAGCTTCTTTGCCAACAGGTAAGAAGGTCCCTCCTGAGTTGGTCCGACGATTTAAATCGATGTTCTCGCGTTTGTCCGGGGTCATTGCCTGGTCGTCGCCTCGGTTCGTTCCTATTGCCACTCCCAACTGAACCATGGCCTCCATCCGAGAGAGGCCTATTGTGGATGGCACTGCGCGATACTTGTGTCGTAACCGCATAATTCGTTGCATTGGGGAGTTAGCCCAAAGCAACGCGGCTGACTGACTTAGTTATATATTCCTTTTCCTACAATATAACATAAGTTTTGTAAACTTTCTGATTAAAAGCAACGTCTGTTCATTGAATGCCCTCCATTAATTTCGTGATAATTTGATATTTAAAACTTTTTACATTTTCAATAGTAGAATTCAATGTAAAATATTATATTAGATTAGACTATTTGAACTAATTTTAAAATACAAGATTTTTTTAGAAAAAGCTATTAGGAAATCAAATAAAAAATAATAATAGGATATTAAAATTATCAGAAAAGTTAATTTTTAATTTTCTCTAATACTTTTAAGTAGTACCTTAGTTCGGGAATATTTTTTCTTATACTTCAATCGATTTTCTTCACACCTATTTCTTTTCCTGCCTCGAGCCATATTTAGGTTCTTTTTATTTTAAGTAAACTTAAACTATCCTAAACAGAATATTATATGCTAACACTATTCTACAATAATGCTTCTGTGCATTATGTTCCTTAGAAGAGAATCAAAATAAACATATGCTTTTTTGTTTTGGTGTCCAGCTTGACCTTCCAATCGTCCGCTGTTATACAGACGTTGATATTGCAGGACGAGCTAGCACGCGTACGGGACAGCGCTGAGATCTTAAGTCAATTGTGACTTTAAAACTATAAAACATAATTGCCTGATATTTTCCAAAAAACTTCCTTCAACCCTGATGAAAGTTTAGGTTTGAAAATTTCAATATCTAGTTTACGCAATGAGAAGAATAAAAATCGTTATAGATTTTTAGTGAGAACTTGTAGCGACTTGAACACAAAAAATTCGTATTTTGCGATTGCAGAAAAAAGTAACATTTTCTTGATTATTTCGAAAACTAATGAAGTTATCACAATTATTTATAAGACTAAAAATATGCGCAATAAAATTTCCTATTGGAACATGTTATTAAAAAATTAAAATTTGACCTGAAAAAAATATGGCCCAGGGGCCAACTAAAACGACGGCGTTTCGGGCGTATCCCCTTTTGATCACCAGCGGTTCAATTAATCGCAGTCCTTCATTCTTCCTTGCCTCGACAAGAAGTTTGAAAGGAAAAGCACTTCGCTGCTTTTCCCTTGCCCGTCCGTGGTTCGGCCTCGTTTCCGAGTGTTTCTTCTCTTCGCATCCGACGGTTTTATTTCATCGTAACGAATGACAGAACACAACTCAATACGATACGGATGTAGACATTAAAAGTGAATCTTTGCCGACAAGTAACAGTAGACGGAAACGGTATCGGGAGTATTAACAGTAGACGGAAACGGTATCGGGAGAATTAAATATCAAGTTGCCATCTCAAATAAAATTTTGAGACACGGAAACGGTTAAGGAGTAAAAATTAAATTTCAAGTGGCGCTTGTTCGAAGACAGTAGACGGAAGCGGTTGACGGAAGGGCAAACGGACGAAAGTGCGGAGAGAGAAACGTTCGAACCTACGGACGGTAAAGGCAGAAAAGGGTGAACTACGAGTAACTGGTATGTACTAGTTTTTCCTTTCCTATCCTTTGAAATCTCTCTCTACTCAGAATTTATGAGCCTGCCCTGTTTCTAATGTAAAGGAATAGAGGTGGTAGAAATAAGCAGACATTAAAAAGTGTTATGGAAAAACGTGTATCCTTGTGTTAAAAGTAAATCTAGAAAGGGTATAGTTTTCTTATGTGGTCTCATAAACTGTTGTTCGTTTTTGTCAAACCCATTCCCAACGTTGGTCAGCGAACAGCAAGTATGATATCTTCAGTTAGAAGAGAGTGAAGAAACGATCTCGCAAAATAAAAAAACAATTCTTCGAACAAAATTAGAATTGGCATTTTGGACCCCCGGGTTACTTGAAAGAAAATAAGAACAATTTTAGTTAACGCTTATTTTTTCTTAAGTCGATCGTAACAAGGTGTTGGTGGTAGCGGTGGGATCGCTTCGCGCGCTATTACTTGCGCGTCGCTACCAATTTTGGGAGTTGGTTTACAAAATTAAAACTTTTGTCTTTTTTTATAAAACAAATGTGTAGATCTTTTTTTTTGCATTCAAATAACGCAATTAAAACTTAATTAAACAAATTAGAATTAAAATTTTGTGCTGAAAGCATGAGTTTTATTTCTGGTCAAAATTAAGTTGAAATTGTGTGCAACCATTGGATAATTATTAATATAACTTGCACGCATCGAAATTAAAGCTATGTGCTATAGCATGAGTTTTATGTCGATTGATAGCTTACATTTTTAATTTCAAGTTCAGAGAATGTCTAACTTTTATTCGGTTTTTATATAGTCAGAATGAAATTTGGTGCTAGTTGCATGAGTTTCATCTCGGGCAATGGACTGAATTTAAATTAGCTTTCGCTAAAGATTAATCTAGGAGTAATTTTTCCAAATCACACAATGTTCTTTTGGAAAGCGTGAATCCTAGTTCAAGTGAACAATTTCTAAATTAAAGACGTTACCTATTTTTTTATTAGGTTCGCAACACAATGGAAACTTAATTACAAATATTGAATATAAAATTTGGTGCTAGTTGCATGAGACTTATTCTCAATTAATATTAAGTTTAAATTGCGTTCAATTTGAAAAATAGAGATGTACTTAAATGCACCGAACTAAAACTTTGTGCTAAAAGCATGAGTTTTACCTGGGTCAACATTTTACATTTTTAAATTTCAAATTTCAAATGGCAGATTGAATGTAAGTTGGAGGTATGTTCCCTTTGAATATAATCTAATTTATTATCTGACCTTTGCTACTGAATTGGTTGTGAAGATAATATTCAGTAATAAAATTCGTTCTATAAATGCTAAGGCCCTTACTGGCCTAGTAAAATGTATTGAGAAAAAAAAGGGAGGTAATTTTCAAATAGATTAAAAATTTATACACTGAATCATTATGGCCTTCACCGGCCTGATCGATTGTAAGACAATCTATCTGAAATATCCTATTATCGGGAATGGCGGAAAGCGAGTAATTTGTGTGCTTGCTAGTTTTTCCAAAAGAGACAAATAGAATCGGGTACTCATGTCTCAAATACACGAGATTTTCAAAGTTCCTTTAAAAAGAACGACCACTCACCGTGCGGGAAGAAGAGTCCGGTTACAATCTGAAAACTCAGTCAACACAAGTACCACTATTATAGACGGACAGTTAGTTACCTTCGTAAAACCTGAGCCGTTAGATCCGGAGTTAAACTTCGTGGAGTTGAAAAGCGACGCGGAGTTTTCAGCGTTATTTGAATCTCTGATTAGTCGAGCAGAGATCAATCTAAAACTAAAGACAATCGCGAACCGCACAAATTAAAAAAAAATACTTTTTACTCCAGGGAAAAATTTGAACTTGCAAATTTCAACTCATAACTTTGCAATCAGAAAAACGGATGAATCGACAATCCAAGTTCGTTGAACACGTGCAGTGATGAATGGAATATTTGGTGGCCATTTATTTCATTACTGAAAAACAAAATTTTTTCTATCCACGATTATGTGCAGTCAGACCTTTCGAGGATAAAAAGAAAAATGATAATAATTTTTCACTACTAATACTAAGGCCTCCACTGGCCTAGTTGAAGTGAAGTAATGAAATAAAATAAAAACCAAAAAGGTCCAGTTTCAAACAAGGTTCTATTCAATTGAAATTGAATTCGAAAAAAGAAAAACAAATTTCATAGCCTATCAACGGGCTTGAATAAGTTAATCTCTTATCAATTTTGACTGAAGAAATAGTTTGATGGACATGAAAATCGTAGAGGCAAGTAGTCAAATTCAAAATGCCTCCCTTTTGTCATGAACCGACACCGTATCAGGAGCCGACCGGAATAACGCTGTATTCACAATCTTTCCGAAGAGGTAACATCCGATTAACCCTGCAACGAGAAACGCCTTTGACATTCATTCCTGAAGGAGAGTTAACGGTGGGGTTCACTAGACATCCGACAATAATACACGAACTTGGATCACTGGCGATCGCATCCGTAGGAACAGTAGAGATAAATTTGAATAACCAGATTATTACGTGCGAGGTCATCTCGGTTAGGACACCCGTCGAATACCCAGTTGTAGAAGGAATGTTAGGAATGATGGCCATTGAGCGTCTGAGCATCTGAATTTTGTTTGGTACGAACGCGGAGTTTCAGTTGTTACTTTTTGTTTTGTTTTGTTTCTTTGGGTTTACTCTCTGTTTAATCGAACAAAAGGTGGTTTGGAATTGAAGAAATCATAAGCCTCGTAAACGACCCGTACTTTAACCTCAATACGAACTTTCTGCCTAATAAGGGTTAAAGATGTTTAATAGCCCTCAATCAGGTACCGTGGTGTAACACCGAGCAGGCAAAAAAGTACGCGAACGGTATAAAAAAGCCATAGCCCGTGATTTAAATGCCAAAAATAATCTTGAGAAACCTCTACCCCGGGAATCAAATGAAACATTCGAGGAGATAATTCTTTCCTTCGGCAGATGTATTAATTCGGAATCATAAGTGATTTTATGATAGAGCAACTGTCTAAAGAAAAAAAGAAGAGTTTTTTTTATGTCTGTGTGACCGAATTAAATTACTTGTGTAAAAACGATTGCCTTGGCTCTATCTGAAAAAATTTATCGGGACAATCCGAATTTCTAGGAGCTAATTCACCGTAACATTCAAAATGGCGAATGATAACGATACTAATACCGAGTCTCAAGATAACGCTACAAATTCAGTTTTTGGGATGAACCCTAATATTCCAACAATCATCGCTAACCAAACGGACGCGTCCCTGGCCATGACTTCCATGATGCAATGCATGACCTTGCAACAAAGCACGAGCCATTTAAGATCTTTCGACGGCAAGAGTCCTCCCTTAAAAGACTTCTTGCAAGATATCGTAAATGGTGCGGTCTACATCACTAAGGATACCGAAACGGCCTATATCAAGGCAGTTTTGAGTAAGCTAGTAGGTGTGGCCCGGGAAAGCGTCCGGGTCCCGATGGGAATGTAGACGCTACTAAAAGCAAAGACATGAAGGAACCTAAATTAGGTTGTGCATTAGATTCTTTCTCACGTGGATTACCTAGCGAAATTTCCACGTTTGTAGATACGCGAAATCCTAAAGATTTATCGGAAGCATATGAGCATGCCTTACATATCGAAGAAAAACTCAAAGCGTCACTAAAGGAGGAGGCTTCGATTTATCATGTGACGACAGGAGACGCCACAGTTAAATCTTCCAACATTAATTCTGCTCTGTCTACGCGGGCATCTAGTCCTTTTCATAAAAAGGTGAAACGGTTTTACGCGTCTCCACATTTACATAATAATACGCAAGA
>CAKNXH010044046.1:0-11379 GCA_932178445.1 Andricus quercusramuli
TATATATATATATATATATATATATTTATTTATTTATTTATTTATATCCGTTTTTGAAATACTTATTAGTTGTACAGCAACATTTCGGCATATTATTACTGATGTTTTTTAAATTTATACCGGCACTGACAATCAGCTCAAAGCCATCAACGGTTTTAACCGACTTCTTAATGTATTTCGTAAAAATACGTTATATTATATATCATTAATTAAACCTGGTTTGGAATGCTATTTACATTGGTACCTTATCAAAATCTACTTGTGAGATTTATTTCGAAAGCTACCAGCGGAGCGGTATTCTTCGTATAAAAATGTCAAAAGGAAAAAAATTATTATTATTCTACAGTCACGAAAGACATGGTTAAATTTTTTCTTGGAAAACAAAACATTTAAATGAATTCAAAAACGAAAGGTCTGGCTTTCAAAACATGGAAATTAACTGTTGAAAAGTAGAGGAGAGTGGTACGTACTGGATTCCAGTATACTGGATAATGTGTATTTTCTAATCATGAGAGATATTAATGTGCTATTTTAATTTTCGGAAAGAAGTGTTATTCAAACTGATTTTTGTACAAAATTATTTAAGTTTATTAATCCCAATCCTACTATGAAAAAGTACCCATTTCCCTGCAGTCTATTCAGGTATCGAGGACGCACCACCTCCCCTATAATATTAAAGAAAAATTTACTTTCGACACGATTTACTATTATAAAAATCTTTATATGTAACTGAGAATAATATAATTTACCCCTCATATAATTAATTAATTTATATTGAGTACATATGCAGGCTTAACTCACATATGGCAGAAAGTATATTACACTTTTTACGAACAATGGAGAAAACATACTGAAGTGCGTCTTAAGTACAAAAAAATAATAATGTTTACCCCACAACGTAAAGTGTTACGGTGATGCCGAAATATTCACACACCCTCAGGCATGCATGCATGCATGCACCCGTAGACATACTATATATTGCTAATGGAATAACGGTATAGTAAATATTTTATCAATCTACTTCGTTTTAAACTGAAATATAGAATCAGGCAAATATCTCGTTGTCTAAAAATTCCAGGACCCGACAATTTTTTCCCTTGTTATACTTACATTTTAGAAATATTTTTCATCATTTAGAAAAAAAATTGGTCGGTCAGAGAAAATTTCCAGTCGAGATTTTTATCCTGTTTGATTGTACACAATACACTTAAGGAAAATCATTACTTAATTGATGAAAAGCTTTCTTGAGAAGAAAATAAAATATTTTCTAATCATATTTTTCATTGTTCAAGGATAATTTATACTTAATTTCTTGTTTCTACTGCAGTAACAAAATATCGGTTTTTTTTCAACAAAACCTTTACGGAATTGAGCCGAGTTCTTCCTTGAACGTGTATGAGAGAAAGACAGATAGAGTAGTTTAAGTCACATCAGCTGTTGATATTCAGCTATTCATATGACTATAAATAGATGTTTGAATATAAAATCCGTCATTTTCCCAGTGGACACAAAACCATAAACATCCCAAGAACGTCCTTGGGACGTTCCTAGGACGTCCAATATCAGTCCAATCAAGGTCTCTAAGACGTACAATGTCCTAAAGATGTCCTAAAGACGTCTCAAAGACATAGGACGTTCTCAATACATTTTTCGTGCTGACATTAGACGTCTTAAGATCATCCCTTGGATGTCCAAAAGACATGTTCCAAAAGACGTCTTAGGAATGTCCCGAAGACGTCTCTAGGACATCCTTAATTTTTGTGCCCACTAGGCTATTCTCTCTTATATATATTCGGTAATATTCGGAACTGATTCGATATTAATTTGTATTAGTTTATGCGACGAAATACTTAAGATATATTTTTCGCTGATAAGATTGCTAACTAAGTTACGATTTATCGATAGCTTGGGTATGGTTGCTAATGTTGACGTCAGATAGGACGGTTTCCCTGCTAGAGTTAGTGGTGACTTCTTCTTCCCTGCAATATAACAATACGCCTCCACTCATTTTCAGCGACAATTTTCGAACAAAATCCTTTCTATATATTTTTACAGATTTAAGAGCGCCAGTTATTTTTTCTACTGAATTAGATGGACAAAATATTTATTTAGAAATTTCTGTTATTGATATAGGGAGCATTTAATAAGGGTTCATGTCAGTGATAAATTTATCAGCTTTCATATTCAAAATGGACATGAACCCTCGAATGCTCTAGATGTCGATAAATGTCAGTAGCAGGCATTTGCAACTGGAAACAGTTTTAGCTCCTGCTCTACTCACTTACATATTTATAGTGTTGTGATTGCGCATTGTGTTCAGAGTATATTATATGACAAATAGTTGTATATCCTACGAAAAAATATAGAGTGTGTGAAGTTAAGCAGGAATGATATTTTCAAATTTAATTTAACAATATTTATGTATTTTGGTTGATTATTTATTTCTATCTTATAAACGAGGATTCTCAGCCCAGATGGCACAAAAAATTCCGTGAAGATTTCCTGAAACTCGCAATGCAAGTTTGGGAATACCGCAGCATTGAGGGGGTCGTGCATAAATTATGTAACACTTTGGGGGGGGGGCGGTCTAGCTTAGTGTTACATAATGGTGAAAAACTACAGGGAAAAGTCGGAAAAATCGTTACATAGGGGGGGGGGGCAGGTCAAAACTGTCGGAAAATTGCGTTACGTAATTTATGCATGACCCCTCAGAGGATAGGGCACGGTTCGTTCAACCAAGAAAATGTCCCCTTGTCTGGCAATATTGCATGGTGTGGATCAGGAAAGTTTGAAAAATTTGTATAACTCAATTCAGTGCGCAGTAGTATTCTATCGCACCTATAGCTGCGCAGTAGTTTTTTCGATCCCTCTAAATTACCTCTGGACATATTTAATTATGTACCACAGTGGCGGATCTACCGAGCATGCAACTTAGGTAGCTGCCTAGGGCGGCAAAGTTTCGAACGTTGATTCCAGGTAATTATTCTGATATGGATACTGCTGGATATGGATATACTGCTGTAATTTCAATTTTAACTAAATGTTATGTTCAATATAAGGAGATTGATTATACTTGACTTCGCTTGTGATATGGAAACAGGATTGTGAGTAAATAATTAAAAATGTGTTTGTTGTGATCCAAATCATTTTTGTGCCGTCTCACAGGCAGAGTGAGATAGTAACCGACACGGAAAAAATAAGTTGTCAAAACTTTACTTGACTAGTCAAGCATTCTAGGATAGGCCACTTTTTTTAGAATCTCGTATAATTTTGATTAGAGAATCGCAGACTTCATCGAAAAAGTGAAGAAAGTCATCGAATTATTGGAACACAATCTAGGAACATCAGTTTTTGAATTTGTATTTAGCAGATTTTGACAAAGTTCTAGACAGTCATTCAATTTTTCGTAAAAAGTCTTCCAGATTCTAAAAGATTTGAAATACAGTAACTCTAGCAAAGAAACGAATAACTGATTTATAAGTTGTCGAAAAATTCGTTGACTATCTTTCACATATCTGTATATTCACGATGTTCAGTCACATTGGATGCTTGTGTTAACACGTAGTGACGCTCAGGTGAAGTGGTGTATGTATAAGTCTGAATGGAGTCGCGGTCACCGACAATGAACAAATGAGCGCGGGTTTAAATTTGGCTCTTCACTGGGATTTGTGCAAAATATTCAATGTGTTAAGTTAGCCGTGGGGTCTAGTTGCTAGGGACAAGTTGCGTTCGATGCGTCATAGACATAGGTGTTAGGTAGTTCAAATCCCGCCGCAAAATTTGTTTCGATTTTTTATAGGTTCGTGTGTACCTGTAAAAATAAATATAACTTAACCGTAAGTCTATGTGAATAACAATATAGGAAATATAACCGCGAAATATATATTTTTTTAACTTGGCTACACTGTTTTCTAAAAACTCGCTGGAAGTCATCGAAAGTTTCATTAACTGGCTTCGAAGCATTACTGTATCAGTGTTTCAAGAACTCTATTCCTCTGGTCTTCACATTTTAATTTCGACAACTCTTTCTACTTTTTAAACATGTATCAATCAAGTTTCTAAAAACGATTCTTTCAATTTATGACATATGTTTAGCCCTATCCTAGAGTGGTTGACTCAGTCATTCAAAATTTCCACAACTAATTTTTTCATTGCAGTGTGCCAAAAACCATAAACATACGAAGAACGTCCTTGGGACGTTCCTATGTCGTCCAATGTCAATCCAACCAACGTCTCTAAGACGGCCAATGTCCTAAAGATGTCCTAAAGAGGTCCTATAGACATAGGACGTTCTCAGGACATCTATAGTACTGACATTAGATGGCTTAAGATCATCCCTAAGATGTCCAAAAGACATGTTCCAAAAGACGTCTCAGAGATGTCCCGAAGACGTCTCTAGCACATCCTTAATTTCTGTGCCCACTGGGAAGCGTAAGTAATAGAAGCTGTCTTCTATTACTTACCTCTTTTTACTCAGACAACATATATAGGCTCAAAATACCCATCTCTTATATTTGAAAAGGGCAACCGATGCGTTGCCGAAACGTTATGCTTTTGTACTGAGGGATCTCTCAGACTGACATAATAAATTGATTTTGGACCAGTTATCTGCAAAATTTCCATCTTCTTCTCAAATTACTGCACCCTGGTCGACAAAACACCATCTCTTAATTATTTTAGGACTTAAAATCGAAGATTTTCTAGGTTAGTCCACGAAGGAATAATAAGGAGACCGATCTCCGTACATGCGATTTGTTAGGAGCAACGGCACATTAAGGGCCCTGGAAATCGAGTGTAAATCGCAAAAGTCGGATTCCGGCCAAACAACGAAGCCATTTTGTCTGATATTTTGTATAAATAATCTGAAGGGTATACAGACTCGCGGTACAGATCGCTTTTTTCGAGAAAAAAAATCTATTTTTCATGTAAGAATGGAAAGAAAAAAAATGACTTTTTACTGTACAGTGTTCTACTATTAAGCAAAGCAAGGAGCGGGTAAAGCAGTTATAGTGCTCGGAATTTCTTCGCGCGACCATAGCAAGAAAAGGAAAAACTACGATCCGTTATGACTTGAGTCTGCAGGTAATGAAGCGTCCATTTGATTTATTCAGGGACGACCACACCGTATAAGAAAACTAGGGGACCCTGTACCCAAAGAAGTGAGTGAATTCCCAAAAGGTTGGGTGGGTGGAGGTTGTTGGGCGTGGCTAATATCATGACATGCAGGTATGAAAAAATAAAACTGAACAAAATAATATGACAAGCCAATGTACAGAAAAACGGTTTGCAATATTCACGTTGAATCAATGTATAAAATTTTCGGCAGACTTACTCCGAAAGTAGTATCCATTGTACATTGAATGACAATATATACAAGCTCTCTGTATAAAGGGGGAGATTATACAAACATGCAAGATATCGAATAATATGTGTCGCCCAATTTCCTCCGAAAATACCAAATTGATTCGCATTAGACACAAACTTTGCATGTTTGCACAACTCAGGGGCTGTCTGCAATAACCGGTTAAAGAAGTTAAAAGCGCTTCTTTTTTCCGACCCTAAGCTTTTAAAATATGATTCAAATTTCAATTTATCAAAATGTTCATATATTTAAATGTGAAATTTTACTGCGCATCTTCGTTTTCTCATTAGAAAAAATTGCAGCACGTTCAGTTCTTGAAATAAATAGAAAATTCTCCTAGTTTTTTCTACAAAATGGCCTCCCTTTTCAGCTAATTTAACTGTACTATATGTAAGCAGTTGCAAATATTTTATAAATGTTTCGGGGCCCTGGAAATGGAGTGTACATCAACAAAGTCGGATTCAGGCCAAACGGCGAAGCCATTTTATCTGATTTTTTGTATAAATAATCTAAAAGGTATGATGACTCGCGGTACAGATCACTTTTTTCGAAAAAAATTGTATTTTTCATGTAACAATTAAAAGAAATAATTTTACCTCAGCGGCGAACACACAATATACGAACACTAGAGGCCCCTACCCCAAATGAGCGGGTGAATTACCAAAAGGTTGGGTGGGTGTAGGTGGTTGGGGCTGGATCATATCATGAAATACAGACTTTAAGGAAAATTAAAGTGTAAACAATATATTGTCTTTTAATCAAGTCGCCCCCCAAATTCTTGCATATAATATTTACGCTGAATCAGTGTTTTGGCAACATCCTCCGAAACTAGTACCTTGATTTCAAATGAATACGAGAGATTTCACAAATATTTTACAAGTGTTTTGGGGGCCCTGGAAATTGAATGCACATCGCAAAAGTCGGATTCAGGCCAAATGGCGAAGCCATTTTATCTGATTTTTTATATAAATAATCTAAAAGGTATTTTGACTCGCGGTACAGATCGCTTTTTTCGAAAAAAATTGTATTTTTCATGTAACAATTAAGAGAAACAATATTATCTCAGGGGCGACACATGATATACGAACACTAGAGGCCCCTACCCCAAATGAGCGGGTGAATTACCAAAACGTCAGGTGAGTGTAGGCGGTTGGGGGTGGATCATATACGTACGTATGTATGTATGTATGTATGTATGTATGTATGTATACCATTAAGCCATTTCCCTTTCGGGGTAGGCGTGACACTACCTGATTCGGGTAGTGTTTCTAGGTGGATAGTTTCTTGTAGTAAATAACTACAAGTGTGGGTTCACCACACCCACGAATAGCCAACAGCACGCAGTACTCCCGAACGGTCACCCATCCAAGTACTAACCGCACCCAACACTGCTTAACTTCAGTGATCCAACGAGAACTGGTTTTTTCAGCGTGGTATGGCCGTTGGCCAATGTCTTATAATCAATTCGCCCCCAAATTCTTGCATGCAATACTCACGCTGAATCAGTGTTTTTGGCAAATTACTCTGAAACTAGTACCTGGTACATTACATGACAATATACAAGCTCTCTATGCCTAAGAAGGAAGATTATACTGAGATGATTTTTCAACTAGAATTATACATTTGGAATGGGAGTCAGTTTTGAAATTTAAAAAAGAAATAAACTTTCAAAGAAGAACAATGATTTTTTAACAAAATATTTCTACTTGCAACCAACCAGATGAATTTTCAAGTCCAGTTTTTTTAAACCGAATTGGTAAATTTGCAAGAAAGTAGCATATTTTTAAGCAGCAGACATGAATTTATGATCAACGAAACAGTTGATGACTTGTCAAGCAAAAAGGATACTTTTTTAAAAAATTGTTCACTTTTTTAAAGAAAGTAGATTAAGTTTTGATGAAACAGTGAAAGTTTCAATATAAATATATCAATAAAAATATATTAATTTTTCAAGAGTAAGAATTCTCTTGTAGTGATAAATACGAATTTTCAACGAAATAATTTAAGTTTGAACTGGAAAATGATTAATTTTTCAAAAAATTGTACAATTTTCTAGCAAAGAGATGAATTGTAAACAAAAATGATGAATTTTCAGTCAAAAAATTAATGTTTGACAGAGCAGTTCAACATTTAACTGAGTAGTTGTATTCGCAACCAAGAAGATTAATTTTGCACCGACAAAAAAAAGGAATTTTTAACAAAATACATGATTTTTCAACTGAATATATTTTAATTTTCAAACAAAAAACACGAATTAAAAAAAAAATAAATAAATTTTAAACAAAATTGTTGAATTTTTAAGGCAGAAGATTATCAATTTTGTACCATAAAAGACGAATTTTTAACAAAAAATATGAATGATCAGTTATTATAATTATCAAATTGACTTCGGGGCCGAATTGATTATAAAATATTATATTGTTTACAGTTTAATTTTACTTTAAGTCTGCATTTCATGATATTATCCACCCACAAACAGTTACACCCACCTAACATTTTGGCAATTCACCCACTCATTTGGGTAGGGGCTCCTAGTTTTCGTAAATGGTGTCTTCGCCCCTGAATGAAGTCGAGGTAAAATTATTTGTTTTAATTCTGACATAAAAAAGTAGATTTTTTTCGAAAAAAGCGCCCTGTATACCGCGAGCCTTTACAGCACCCTTCAGATTATTTATACAAAAAATCAGACAAAATGGCTTCACCGTAAGATTTGAAAAAGGGTACTGTGCAGCAGATTTCAAAGATTTTTCCACATTTCGAAGCTTTGAAACCATTTCCAAAACATTTCACTGAGATCTGAAATAATTCTATGATTGCAAGGAATACAAAATGTTACTGCAAGATTTACAAAAAAATTCATAAATATTTCAAAAGATTCGACAATATTGCAAACTATTTCAAATATTTCAAACAAATACGAAAGATTTCACAAATACTTTGCAAATTTTGAACCATTGCAAAAGATTTGAAGAAATTTCTTAAGATTTTACAAGATTTCAATTATTTGAAATGAACACAAAAGATTTCACAAACAAAGATTCAAGAAAGCTTTCACAAATATTTGAAAGATTTCATGAAAACTACAATGCGTGGTAAGACGATTGATAATTATTGTTTTTGACAAAATCATGTACAACTGCTTACATATAGTACAGTCAAATAAGCTGAAAAGGGAGGCCATTTTGTAGAAAAAACTAGGAGAATTTCCTATTTATTTCAAGAACTGAACGTGCTGCAATTTTTTCTCATGAGAAAACGAAGATGCGCAGTAAAATTTCACATTTAAATATATGAACATTTTGATAAATTGAGATTTGAATCATATTTTACAAGCTCTCAGGGTCGTAAAAAAAAGCGCTCTTGACTTCTATAACCGGTTATTGCAAACAGCCCATGAGTTGTGCAAACATGCAGTTTGCGTCTAATGCGAATCAATCTGGTATTTTCGGAGGAAATTGGGCGACACATATTATCGACATATTGCATGTTTGTATAATCTGCCCCTTTATACAGAGAGCTTGTATATATTGCCATTCAATGTACAATAGATACTACTTTCGGAGTAAGTTTGCCGAAAATTTTATACATTGATTCAACGTGAATATTGCAAACCATTTTTCTGTACATTGACTTGTCATATTATTTTGTTTAGTTTTATTTTTTTTTCACCCCTGCATGTCATGATATTAGCCACGCCCAACAACCTCCACCCACCCAACATTCTGGGAATTCACTCACTTCTTTGGGTACAGGGGCCCCTAGTTTTCGTATACGGTGTGGTCATCCCTGAATAAATCAAGTGGACGCTTCATTCCTTGCAGACTCAAGTCATAACGGATCGTAGTTTTTCCTTCTGTGGCCAGGGTAGATACTGGCTCAGCCTCTGCTCCCTCTAGTCGACCAGACTGGCGGGAGAAATGATCAGACCAGACGAAAAACAAAGTCTGGTGGTTAAAGGAACCAGATTCTGGTATTTAGTTTAAACACTAGTAATTAATGTAGGATACAAATAATGAAATTGAAAATCTATCAATCGGAAATTTGAACCATTCACAACTATAACCAAACATGCAAGCATGCAAGCTTATACGACAACAGGTTATGTTTTTAATATTTCACTGTGTCTCCTGGAATGTTGTGACGTCTCCACAGTATATTCTCCCAGAAAGGGCTCAAATATAGTGTAAAACTATTACAGAAACATATTTAGTACCATTTTGCGTTATTTCAATTTCGTCTGGTGTATATCATGATCAGTCTGGGCCAGGATCTGCTACACCAGACTCTGGTGACAGAACAGCACGCCAAAGCGGAACCAGCCGGGCGCCAGGCTGCAGATTCTTCTTTTTCTGGCGCCCAGCTTGTGACAGTCTGCAGTTATCTTGCTACTTGGGAAGAAATTCCGAGCACTATAACTGCTTTACCCGCCCCTTTCTTTGCTTAATAGTAGAACACCAATCAATATAAAACTAAAAATACATCTTTCGTTTCATTAAAGTATAGTAAAAAAACAAAAATACACTTAAAATACACCTCCAAATTGCTAAAAACTGATTTCAAGAAAACTTAACCTTTTTCACGAAGACTGGGACAACGACTCACGATTACTAGTACATGACAGATTTGGAAATCACGATAACTGGGACATCGGTGCTTTTTGACTTTTAATTGTTTATAAATAAAAAGTAATATTAAATATAATGTAAGAACAATTTTTATAATATTCTAGGATGTTTAATGCTTCAATCAGTACCAATCATTTTTCAAATAATCCTACAAAAACAATTTTCTAAATATTTGAAGTCGATGAAATCTCTTATGGTCACGATTACTGGGACGTTTACCTTAATTTTAATTTTTAAAGTTTAAAATTCAAAAGAGTTCCACTTTGAATATTTCAATTTGCAGTTTAGTTTTTACAAGTTCAAATGACAACACTTTTAAATTCAAGAGTTCGAATATTTTAATTTCAATGACCGTGAAAAATTATTGTGAAAAAGGAATAAGCCGGGAAATGACCAGGAATTTTTTTCCTGGATTAAAACGGCCACCCTGAAATGCCTATTCACTAGAAAGTTTCAATTGATACCAAATTGATAATTGTAGGACGTGAGAATTCGTTTTTGATTTTTACAGTTACGGCAAAAACGAATTTCATATATTTTTTATTTTTTTCAGGGTGGATTATCATTATATTGATATATTTGTGCAATTCATGTGGGCGAAAGGAGGTTATGCAATCCTCTTTTTTATTTCAGCGGTCAAAATACCAACTCCGTAAATAATTCTATACGTACCACTTTTATGACGCACTGCTTTGGTTATCGCAACTTAAAATACTCTTTTTATAAGTATACGTAACTCTTTTATAAGTATAATTTTTTTCACAGCGCGAAAAAATATGCCGGTCATAAAAAGAAAACAAACTCGCATAACCTGCTAAACATACTTTATCCTGTTTACTTTCAAAAGTTGCCTCGCTCGCTTTTTCTCTGTGCATGAGAAGAGGACACGTTGCGCTTGCGCACTCACAGAGGAGTGATTACGACTTACAGGAATCCGCAACTTGGTCATGGCCGGATATACAAAGCTTTAGTAAAGCAGGTATAGTGCCAACGCAGAATAAGAAGAAGAAGAAGAAGTAGAGATGGGGAGTGACGTCAAATGACGCCGACCGCTTCAGTCATCTGACCCATTTCCCGTCATTTGACTGTCTGACCGGACATTTTGGAAAAAGTGGAAATCATCTTATAAATATTTATTGGAATGTTCTTTAATGAATGGTGTAAGATGAAAACTAATACGGAACAATTTTTTATGAAATTACAGGCTGTTAATCTCTTCAGACGGACAATTTCTTCGATTTGCGTGATTGTAGTCAAACATAACCTACAAAAATCATTCGCAATTAAGTCACAAAAGTTTATGGCAAATATGATTTGTTTCTTTCAGGAATAAATCTAATCAAAGGACTGAACGCTAATTTGAATTTTACGTTATGGCATTTTTATATTGTT
>CAKNXH010044049.1:0-12225 GCA_932178445.1 Andricus quercusramuli
GTATCCAACCTGCTCAGGAACCTATACAGGATCCTCTCTAGGGAATTTCTTTTAGCAATATCCACGATAATGCAGGAACCGGTATACCAGGAACCTGTGCAAGAACCTCCAAAAGAGACCTGTCGGGTTCCTGTACAGGAATTTTTAGCTGGGATGCCTTCTAAAGTTGAAGGTCGCCGATTTTTTGAGACTATATTATTTAAGTGACAAATTAACAAAACTAAAGTCGGCGTCAAAAGTCTAGAATGCAACGCAGTTTTCTAAATTTCGAAATATGAAATTGTTTACTAATTACAGACCGTTTTCCACAAACATATCATCTTGGAAAGAAATAATGATAGGAAGTTGTTTTATGGCTTAAGATGTGCATTATTTGATGAGAGTAGCCACCGTATAAAAAGTGTTAGAAAAAAAGTATCCATTTTACAACAATAGGGACCTCAGAAGGAAAGGGTACCAACGTCCCTACGTTTTTCCCTCCCAGCTATTGACCAGCATCTCTTGACAAGATTTTGTTACATTTGTCCCTTTGTGAATTTGCAGTCTTAGAGAGTATCTAGAATGCAAGGCAACTTTTGCTTTTCACGAAGATTTATCAATCCAGTCTCCATAAATTAGGAACCAAAAAATACATAGGAAGACTCCAATATTGATGAATACATATTGGTAAATATTTACCAATGAAGTTCGTTTAGAATTGGTAGATCTCACGGCAAACATCTACGATGCAAATCACCCTACCAAGTAAAGAGCTATAAGTACAATCAACAAAGTTAACGTTAAATGAAAGTTTTCAAAGTAATTCCAAAAGATATCTAAATTTTAAAATATATTGCATCACAAAAATTACAGAAATTTTAAGAATGTATTAAAGGGAAATTAATTAAAACTTGGCAAAATTATTAATATAATTATAAGCAAAGAGAAACCCTCGCCAAATTTTCATTTTCCTCCTCTTAACCCTCCGTTAGACGCAACCGGCCTGACAGGCCACCTTAAGCTGTTTTCGCTTATCTCTCGTACTACAGAGCGTACTGGGGTTTGACCTTCTTAGTATTTGTTAATCAATATAAGCTCTTTCGATAACATTTAATCAGTTTTATGGAAGACCAGGTGAAATGTGACTATCATCCTTGAAACCTACCAGGTTCCCTGCGCCCGAGCGGAACAAGTCGCCAGCAAATTAGCAAAAAGAAAAGCTTTCATAATTGAAACTTGAAAATTTACTCTCAGGGGTTTTTTGGGTTGCCGATAATGAATTTGATGTCAATTCCACAAAAAATGGCGGTTGCAATATGGTGGACACTTTTATGCACAACTTATTTGATTTCGATGACAATCGTCATACTGGACTCTCATGAGTCGATGATAATATATTTGTCGTCATTTTCACACACAAAAAAACATAATGACAGATGCAATATGGCTGGCAGTATTTTCGAAACCTTATCTCATTCCAACGAAAATCAGTATACGAAGCTTCTTTGAGTTCCTAATAAAGTGTTATTTATTCCGAAGGGAAAATTCATAACAAGAGGTGCAATTACAAAAAAAAAAACCCGCGAATTCGGTGATTCTGCCTTCCAGTAGTCGCCATATTGGATCTACCATTTTAATTTTTTCAGTTCTAACGTCAAAATCGTAATGAGCGATTCCAAACACCCCCGTACATCAAGTTTCAGACGAGTTGAAAAAAATCGCTAATTCTGCGATTCTGCCATTCAATAGTCGCCATATTGGGTCCACCATTTTGAATTTTGCGATTTCAACATCAGAATCGTAATCAGCGACTCCAAAAACCTTAAGAAAACTTTCTATAACAGTTATTTCTGATGCGCTTCTCGAATAAATACAGGTGGCCTGTCAGGCCGATTGCGTCTAAACTAGGAAGTTTTTAGGTTGCGTCTAACAGAGGGTTAATACGGTCTCAAATTCGTCTCTGATATTATAAATTTAATAAATCGAATAATTCAGACATCTTTTCGAATTCTCGGCAAACTTTGACTTAACAAATTTGTTGATTGTACTTACAGCTTTACAGATGGAGGAACTTTTTGCGTCACAGATGTTTTTGGTGCGATTTCACTTCTTCATAATACAAATTTTCATTGAACAAAATACTCGTTCCAAAGTAATAAGAATATTTAATACTTAATACTATATAATAAATATAATTGGTAATGATCTGAATTATAAAAAAATCAAATTTCTTCAATTAAAAGTGCAAAATCTTGAAAATAAGTGTAAGTTCCAGGTCGACTGAATTACTAATCATATTACATAAAAAGACAATATCGCAAGAAGTTATTCGCGAATCAAAATTCCATATAAATTGCATTGGAGCTTCATTTAGTCAATTTATTCTGACATTTTGAAACAAATCGGTTGAATATTGTAGGATACAGGTCGATTGAACTGCTAAAAATCAAATTTTGGGCATAAAAAGTTGAATATCTCTAGAAATAATGAATAAATTAAAGTTTCCAGAAAAATAACACTAGAGCCTTGTTGTCTCTCGCGTGACTTTAATCTAAAAGCGCTGTTATCTCTAATTTTGTTTTCAATCTCATTTTCTGTGATACTCCACGACCATTGTGAGACCAAAAGGCAATATTCAATATCAATATGTGATGTTTCTTGTAATATTGTAGATCTAAAGGTAAGAGAATTTGCTTCCGATCATTATTTTATTTTTTTAAATTCTTCAAATAGTACAATATTTGAACATGGAGCGCTTAATCAGACGCGACCTTAAACATTTTTGGTGTTGCGAACAATGAAAAATATCATAAGGAGAACATTCCATATTAGGAAAAATGTAAGAAAATAATTGATTCAAAAACTATCACTATCTTAATTAGGATACAATATTTACGTGCGGGGTGAACGATTTATTTTAATTTTTATGAGACCTTTTTTAGCCCAAGGTCCACTTTTAGTTGAATTTACAAATGCAAAATTTTATAATTACCTTGATTTATAGCACAATATTTTATACTTGTTAGCTTACGCGAATGGCGTAATTAAATTGAAATTGAAATAAAGAACAATGTTCTTGATACATAGAATAGAATTTATTTCTCACATGTAGATCTTTTCTTTTAGGTTCTTACATTAGTAGTTAGATTCCAAAACCACTTCCCTCATATTAAATAACTGTCCTGTTGTCTTCAAAATAATAACTACATTTAACATCAACACAATGTTTGACATTTATAAAAAATTTATATAGCTCTAATAACCAACATTAAGGCCATGTGATGACCAGAAACTGGCCTTAGTGCTTCTTTTTTATTATCACAAATTTTCCACTCGATGTGGCCTTAAGGTTGAACATTACGGATTCTTCGGTTCCACTCACACCTCATTCTCCACTCGAGCATCCTCGCACCCATCTTTCCCTGCATCCTTATTCATCTTCTCCGTTTGTGGCACAGAGGTAGCACTGCGGTGTACTTTCGCACGCCGCAGCCCTATGGCCCTCCTTGCCACATCTCCAGCAGGCCTTCGTACGGTCTTGGTCATCGCAACTGGCTGCCATATGGCCGAAACATAGGCAGCGGTAGCACCGTACCTTTTCCGTCTTCTTGTGTACATGACAGAACACCCACCCCACCTTCAGGTGTCCTGTGCGTACCAACCTCGCGGCCAATTATTCTGGTAGCTCCACGAAAGCCTCCAGATTGCCTCTGAAGGGTCTTTTCGTGAGGCTGACCTTCACCTTTTCAGAACGTCGGTTACCGAAGTGGCTTCTTGCGGCCGCTTTAACTTCTTCGGCGTCACTGGTTGGATCGAAGTCCAAGATCTCGATCTCGATGCGGGGACGAGCTCGCGCACGCTACCCCCTTCGACGACCGCCTCCTTAATGGCAGCCGAAAATTCGGCTGTACCCTTTGTTTTAGGTCCGAGCTCCACAAGGACCTCTCCGTTACTTGTTTGCCTGACTCTCTTTATTTCTACGCCGAGGTCATCAGGCTTCACTTTCTGCTTGAAGTCCTTGAGGACCTCGGCATAGCTCAGACCATCGGCCGGTTTTATGATAACCGCCTCGGGTCGAGCACTTCTCCGCGTCGCCTTCTTTTCGCTCGTCATCCGTGTTGACGATGCAGCACATTCTACTCCCTTTTAAGGCGTTGGCGTCGCTTTCGCAGCAGCGGTGCGGGTCCTCGCCTTTTCGGTCGCCGGTCTCCTTTCACTTGCTTCAACAGGGCTCAAAGTGGCCGCCCTCTCTCGTTTCCCGTGCTGAGAAGTTGAAGTTTCCACGGATTCTTTGGTTTGAGTCCCCGTCTGGCTCGTGTTAGCCCTCTCCTGCATTTTTCCTTGTTTCTTCTTCAGCCTTTTGGCAACAGAATGCCCAACATCCGAGGGAATACATTCATAGAGATTACTGACACTCCGGTTTTGTATAACAATCCATTTCACCAGCTTCTGCGCTTTCTGCAAACCCTCACGGATTGGCAGGAACATGTTCTTCTTGGTATCGCAAAAGGCCTTCATGTTCTCGAGCACATCACTTAGTTTAGTAATCCCCCTTCCAGTCTCCTCCATGTGCTCTTCGGCAAGGATGATATCAACCCCGGCCTATTTAAATTTGTTATAACTTTCTCCATCCTGTTCCCACGAGTAGCTAGGGAAGTATAGGTCCACCCCCGCAGAGCCCCGCATGCGGGGGTAAGGTCTGAATACTCTAGGATGCAACCTAGTATCCTAGATACACCGTTCTCGACAACCACACCCTGGTGCCATGCAGTTTTCGGCACGGTTGTTAACGCCTTAACTTGGGGGGTTTTCCTTCGGGACCATCCCTGGACCATTGTCCGCGACTGCTTATTGAGTTGTGTAACTGTATTCAGCAGAAACCATCGATACAGGGCCCCCTATCCGCAACCCGGGGACGCGCCTGGTAGCCTGGTCAAAGGCGCCGGGGTTTGTTTGACATTGTGAGGTAAACTTTCGACCCAAGTTCCATGTCATTTCCTTCATCTAACCATCTTTCTACCTCCTCTACTCATCTCTCGTCAATCAGTTGCTTTGCCCTTGTACTTTTCCATATCCCAAATACTTGATTTCCCAAAATTCCTCGCTGCCCATCTCAGTTTTCCATTTCCCATAGTCCTTACAATAGGTGGATTTGTCTATACTCCCCCAGTCTCTTCGAATCCTCGAAGCTTTGTAATGGTAACAATTTCTAAAAAATTTTAATTCATTTAATAAAACGTTCCTCAATTAAAAACTTTAGCAATCTCCGACGCGTCGCGCGGGATCGACGCGGAGATTGACGAACGTGACATAACGTTAGGTATCTACGCGCCCGCCAATCTCGAGATCGATTTGGCTCTCCATCTGAAAGTATTTATTCTCGCGGTGCCTCATAAGAAGTTTTACTTCGAAAACGTCTACAAAAAGGTTCTAAGTAATTTAACGCATTTATGTGTGAATGGGGATGTGTGTGTGGATGTGTCTGCATGGATGTCACACATTTTTGTGAACACGATAGCTTGAAAACGTTTGCATTATTTTTAAAATCGGGTTTTCATACTAAAACTTTTCTCATTAACATCATTAAAAGTTGATAAAAGAGTAAAAAAGATTCGCTGATTCAAGACGAATCGATTAACCTATAATATTCATACATCGTAGAGAAGAGTAATGGAGTTATTGTTATTTATAATATTTAAAAAATCTGTTTTCATAGTTAAACTTTTCTCATTAACAAAATTCAAAAATGATACATGTTAGTAAATTAATTACAGATGGCATGGGGCAGCGAGGGAGAAATGTAATATCAATTTAATATCTATGAAATAAGATGCTAAATTAAACCGCCGCATCGTAGAAGGGGGTATACAATTTCTTGGTCTCAGCACAAGTGTATCCTGACAATGTAAAAATTACAATTTTAAACATATTTTTAGATATTATCCAGACAAATAAAGTATTCTATGTAAATTTCCAAAAATAAAAGTGCTAAAAAATTTACAAAAGCGGTGAGATGCTACTACGCTCGAACCAAACAATTTTATACCCCGTTCTACGATGCAGCGGTTCAATTACAATGGTGAAAAACTGTCGATATTTTAAGGGGCTGGTCGAGATTCTGATAATGGTGTTTAATTATCTTCATTATAATTTGACTCATTCCAATTTAACCATGATCTGAGTTCTAACCTGTAAGTGAACTAACATGTCTCATAAAAAAATATTTGGTTAGTTTTGTAAACTCAGCCCAGATGTAGGCTCCGGAAGCTACGACCACGATCCTTCTCCGAAAGATCGATCCTGATGCAACCGGAGGTTTACGAGGTCCGACTCGTTACTTCCCACAACACTTCGCGATAATCCAAAAAGAGGCAAAATCACAACACACCGTTCAAGAATCACTCATTTTCAAGATGTAAACACTCTGTTAGAGCAAGCATTACGCCTTTTTGAATTCAAGGGTCGAAACTCGTACCGATAATCAATATCACTTTAAGAAATGCAGGGTGTCCAACCAAGTCTCAGAAAGAGGTCACAAGTGCCAGGCACGAAAGTCGGCACGGAACTGACGAGAGACAGCTGGATATTGCCCAGCCAAGCTGAGCGAGTGACCACAAAAAACACTATCATTTCACACCGGCAGTCGTCATGAGATACCATTCCATGCAGGAGTTCATGCAGTCTGTGATACCCTCCAGCATTGTCTACAATATAGTCGGGAGACTACTGAAGCAGCGTGGTGTTGCCGCGTGAACAGATAACTTAGGCTCAGAGGATACCATCTGCAAATCAACAGTGAGACATCTTGAACCAAAATACCACTCGTTACGTCATCGTGATCATCTTACTATGAAACTGACAACAGGGAATACCAGCGAGGCTCGAAAGTGTGGTATGGCGACTTGAGTGCGTCAAATGAATTGGCACAATATGGAATGCACTCCTGATGAAGGAACTTTTAACTACACCATGAGGACTATGATGACCATGATCAATGAGTGACTCACTGTAACCGTAGTTACCAACATAATCCAAAACTCGATCCGAAGGTGCACAAATTACACCATCGACAAATATCAGTGCTCGCAAGGAGATAATGTTGCAGAGATTACACAAGTTAAACCATTCAGACAAATCAAGATTGTCTAAACACGTCTCAGATCGAAAATAATCAGTATAACTGAGACGTCTCAAGAATGATCAAGTCCGAAACTCAACTCCAACCCCTGCTAAAAATTCCCGACAAATTTCGGACAAATTCCGGATTCGGAAATTTGTCCGAAATTGTCCGTTACGTGGTCCGGGTTTTGTCCTCCGGATTCTATCCGGTTGTGTCCGAAATTTGTCCGGTCGAAGCTTTGACGAAGGAGCACGGAAATTAATCCGAATATCATCCGGTAGAGTCCGAAAGTTGTACGTTCTGATGGATTCTATCAGTCCGGGTCGTCATTCGGATTCTATACCGGTGTATTTACAAATTTTCCGGATAAAGTAGAACCCAAAAAATAATAAATCTGTATATTGTCCGGCAGAATTCGAAAGTTGTACGGTCTGACAGATTCGATCAATCCGGATTGTATCCGATCATGTACATTTTCTGTGCGGTCTGACGGACCGAATAAATTTTATATAACAAGGTTATATAAGCAGTTTACATTCGCGAAATGCATTCTTCATTTATTTGACGCTCACAAACATATTTCTATAGCTTAACTCAACACTACTACATATAATGCACTAACGAAGAATATCGCACGCTGAGTATATCGGTCGAAACGGTCGTTATGTACTAAGAAAATTTTCAGCACTTGTGAGAAACGACCAGAATTGTGTCCGGTCAAGTCCGTCCTTTGTACGGTCTGCCTTGATGCGATAAATCCGGATTGTCCGGTCGAGTACGTGTTTCGTACGGTCTGAAGGCAGTGATGCTAATAGACCGCGACTTTTCCAACTGCGCAAGCGTTGCGTTGGAAGGGGAAAGCCACGTTATTAGCTGTAATACGCGCGCTTCTTTTAAATGCTATAAATTTACACAAATATGGTGACGGACTAAAAATAAGGAATAATGCTACTTTTATTTTTAAGTCGAGATATTATAATAATTTATGTTAATATGGTTCATATATATTACTGCAATAACTATAAGACCCATGATAATACAGTATTTTATTATTATTACTATGAAAAATGTAATGTACTTAATATCCCAGTAAAAAATCCCATTGTAATATAAAGTTTGTCTGAAAATATAGTAAAGTAACCGCCCCAAAGTTCAAAATTTTCAAAATTAAAAGAAAAAATATATTATTTTGACTAAGTTCTTATACTACTATAACCTATAATGCAAATATTTACAAGATTCTATTAACTTAAAAGTTTAATATGAGACCTCCAAAATGTTTTTTATCACATTGTTTCTAATAATGTTTTTCTCTCTATGAATACTCTATCAAATAAAAGATTCGATAACAGGTTATTTCCAAGTATAATTGTACAGGCTACGGATCCATTTAAATATTATGCATTTTTTAAAAACATTTGACTCGAAATATGTAAAGAGTACTATATTAAATTAAATTTAAATTGCCTCAGATTCCTAACTTTTCAAGTAAAAATTTCTTCCATAATAGATGAATTTTCAATTCAAAAAATCCTTTTTCAACCAAAAATTGAATGGTTAAATTTTCAGTACAAAAAATTAGTATTCAACGAAAGATATACATTTTCAAATAAAATAATGGAATATTGAATTGGAATAAATGAATTTTAAGTTTAAAGCGAATTTTTCACCAAAAAAAAAATGAATTAAAAAAAATCTTCACATATTCAAACAATGCGATGCATTTTTAATACTAATTATTAATCTTCAACTGCAATGGTTGAATTTCAAACCACAAAGATTAATTTTCAACTAAAATGATGAATCTCTAACTAGAATAACCAAAGTTTCAACCAAGATTGATTTT
Organism: Andricus quercusramuli; assembly: GCA_932178445.1. Taxonomy (NCBI): domain Eukaryota; kingdom Metazoa; phylum Arthropoda; class Insecta; order Hymenoptera; family Cynipidae; genus Andricus; species Andricus quercusramuli. Next base: position 8,946 of record CAKNXH010044049.1, read on the forward strand.
TTCAAATTTTAAAAATTTGAACTTCAGGGCAGTTCATTTACGATTTTTAGACAAACTTTGATATTTTAATCGGACATTAAGTAAATTACATTTTCCATCGTAATAATAATAAAATACTGTGTTACCATGAATCTTATAGTTATTGCAGTAACATATATGAACCATATGAACATGAATTATTATAGTTTCTCGATTTGAATAAGAAAATTAATTTGAAGCATTTAAAATAAGCGCGCGTTTTACGGCCAATGACGTGGCTTTCCCCTTCCAACGCGACGCTTGCGCAGTTGAAAAAGTCGCGGTCTATTAGCATCACTGTCTGAAGGACGCGATCAATCCGGATTGTGTCCGGTCATAACCGTGTATTATATGGTCTGACGGATGCGATTAGTCCGATTTTTCCCCGGTCGTGTTCGGCCATGTTCATTTTTTGTGCGGTCTGGCGGATGCGATTAATCCGGTTAAGTCCGAAATTTGTACGATTTTTAAGAATGCGATTAATCCGGATCTTATCCGGTTGATTCCAAAATTCGTCCTTTCTGACAAATGCGAATAATTTAGATCTTATTCGTCTTTGCCCAATATTTGTCTAGTTATTCGCGAAAGCAATACACCCTAATCTTATCCGGTACGAGAAGTTATTTTTGATAACATTTTTAATGCACTTTTGGGAAAGAAATTAGAACACTTTCGAACGAAGTATGTTGAATAGTGAAATATTACGTACAATAATAGCACACAGTTTAGAGAACAGTAAAACAAAAACTATTTGAATAAATTATTATAATGCCCGTCCACTGGTCCTTCTTCCACATCATCGTCAATTCCATCATCATTCCCATAAACTCCTTTTTTTCACATCATCGTCAATTCCATCATCATTCCCATATACTCCTTTTTTTCACATCATCATCAATTCCATCATCATTCCCATAAACTCCTTTTTTTCACATGATCGTCAATTCTATCAACATTCCGATCAGTTGCTCCTTCTTCCACATCGTCATCAAATCTTTCATCATTCCCATCAACTGCTTCTTCTTTCCAAGAGAGCTGTAGATTCACTTTCATGAACAAATTCATTTGCTATCGGAACCATATATAGTTATCCTCATCCCCCAGATAGCACAACAGTTTGCGACAAACTTGCCTCAACCTTGCGATGCAAGGTTCGAAAGCTTGCATCGCAAGATTCAGGCAATCTTCCAGCAAATAAGAAAATGTCCGCCATGCGGCAATATTGCGAAGCAAGATTGAGGGAATATTGCCTGGGAAAGTTTCTGAAAGCTTGATAAACAATATTGAGGGAATATTTGTGGCAATGTGCTTCGAATATTGCCTGGGAAAGTTGCTGAAAGCTTGATGAACAATATTGAGGGAACATTTTCTGGGAATGTGCCTCGAAGATTGTGCATCATTATTCAGGGAATATTTCCTAAAAATGTTCCTGGAAGGTTTTGCAAATTTTTTTCTTATCTCTATGTAGTAAATTGAAAGGTCAGAGCAGGGCCTAAAATAGTGTGTCAGTCGACACACTTTGTGCAGTTCTGATTTTAAAGTGTGTAGTTCTAAATTAAAAAGTGTGTAGTCTAAAATTTCTTATTTTTTAAACTATTTGCTTTGAAAATTACAAAAAATAAGATTTTTTCCAATATCTAGAGATCTAATTTAAACATTGTCCAAAATTATGAGTATGCGGTATGGCTTTTCTGTTAAGGAGATAATGCGGGATCCAATGAAAAGACTGGCTGTCGTTCGTTAGAAGTGTGAATCGGAAAACCTTGGAATCTTGTATCATCTTTGCATTCAATTTTATTGACATGCGATAATGAGATACTTTACCGCTCACTTGGAGGCGCTAGCGAACTTCCTTAAGTGCCTGCGGAATTTAAACTCAAATTAAGCATGGTACAGTTTTTAAAAGAAAATTATAAAAGATGAGCGAAACGAAATATGAAACGTGGACTGTAGCTTAATAAAAAGATGAACTGCAAAGTTGTAAAGCATTATTAAAGCGGAAATGAGAGATTTGGTAGGAAGGTAAGTTTTGACTAACAGTAGGTAAGGCGGATTTTGTTACTGTCGTTTAAACCTTACCTTTCTAACATATCTTTCTTTTTCCTTTTCAATAATGGTTCCCGACTTTGCAGCTCAACTTTTTATTAAGCTACAGTCCATGTTGCATATTTTGTTCCACTTCTTTTTTATAATTTTCTTTTAAAAACTTTACTTTGCCTAATTTAAGTTCGAATTTTGGGGGCACCTCGGGGGGCACTTACGTAAGTTCGCTAGCGTCTCCTAGCGAGCGGAAAACTCTCCTATAGTAGAGGTAGCACTAAAGGCGTGCTGTCCCGGGTAAAAAAATTTTGGTATGGGATTGATCTAGGAAAACGTCTGTGAAATCTTATGGGAGTGATCTCTCAGATAGTATAGTAGAAGTATGGCATTTGAGACGATCCCATACTTCATGTATATTTGAATGAAGTATAGTGGATGTATAGCGCAAATATAGCTAAAGTATAACAATGTATAGTTGCAGTATAGGGGAATTATTTTTAAAGTATATCTGAGAAGTATAGCTGCAGTATAGATGAAGTATAGCTGATGTTCAGTCAAAGTATGGCTGAAATATATCTTTTAAGTATAGCTCAAGTATGTAGATTATGTCTAAAGTATAGGGAAAGTATGGCTATAGTCGGTATAGCCGTATCATTGCTGATGAGAGATAATCAGTTATCTGAAATACATGAAAATAGAGATCCAGAATCATGATTTTCATAATGTCAAAGAATATTGTTTGAAAATTCTAAAATAAGTAAAATGCAAATATGTAAAATGTTAATTGTAACATAAATTGTTTCACTTTATGAAATTTAACACTAAACATTTCACCTAAGTGAGAATTTTATTGAACCTTTTTATGCTATTGATATTATGTTTAGGAATCAAAGATTCTGGATCTCCTACCAATATATATATATATATATGACATAACAGTCACGTAAATAGTCTATTATATATCCGTTGCATATTGTATATCCTCGGGAACAATATTAAAAATATAGTTGACTCACGAAATCACTTGAGTCGCGAACTTTTAACATTTTTGGACGAGCTGTCATTTATGATATATTATGTTTTATCACGTTGCTAGGGTATGTTTGAAGAACAAATGAGTACATTTTTATGTCCGATACTTTTGCCATACTTAAGTATGAATGAAGTATAGTCTGTACTTCAGCTATACTTAAGTATAGATGAAGTATATGCCATACTTCAG
>CAKNXH010044052.1:0-14024 GCA_932178445.1 Andricus quercusramuli
TTTTTTTGCGCGAATATTTTGTTTAAATTTTATATAGGCGTTAAGTGGGTTCGCTGTATTCAAAAAAATAATAAAATAAATATTTTTATTATCCGAAAATGGCTGATTCGAACCAAATCGCGAATAATGACAATAGGAATAATAATGAGGTTAACAATGGTGGTAGCGAAAATCTTGAACTAGAGTCGAACAGATCAAATTCATTGCCTGTTCAACTTGACTCGAGTAGAATATGAATGTGGGAGATAACTCATTGATAACGGCAGGTGGTTCAGTACCTCCCACTACATCTACCCCGGCACATGTGATGCAGTCTCCTATTTCGCTTGGGGGAATGCAAAATTTGACACACGAAATGCAAGCGATTGATTTAAACAATGTTGTTAGAGGATCCTCACAGGCCTATATGTCAGGAAGTTTCCCACCCGGTGCAAACTTAGATGCGTCGGGATTGTTTACTTCACCAGCACCTGAACCCCAATATCCGATTCCGTTCAAGGCTGCTTTAGAGTTCCTCCCAAAGTTTTTTGACGGAAAAAATATTCCAGTAAGCCGATTTATCAGGGAATGTATTTACGCCCGAAATTCAATTTTAAGTAAGGATAGACAATACTTGTTCTTAATAATCAGATCTAGAATATCTGGAAGCGCTTATAATGCATTATTAGACAGAGAAATATATACTCTAGAAGAGTTATTGAAACATTTAAAAAACATATTTACAGAGCATAGAAATCTTAGTCAGCTCAACTCTCTTTTAGCCACAGTAGCACAGAGATTTAACGAGACAGTTCAGGATTACGGTGACCGGGTTAGTGATTCATTAAAAAATATCATTGAAATTATTGAGGAGAAAAATGGGGCCGAAAGTGCTAATCACATGATTAGATCAGCAAGAGACACCGCATGCGAAAATTTTATAATGGGATTGAATCCGCGAATGGTGTTAAGGGTAAGAATGGAAAGACCGAGATCTCTTCAAGATGCCATTATGGCAGCTAGATCGGCTGAATGGGAGGTTAAATACGCGAAGGATCTTTTTAAAAATAGAGAAAGTGAGAAGGGTGAAAAAAATTGAAGGGGTAACATCGAATAGAGGGAAGTCATACCAAGGCAATAGATTTAGGCCATACAGAGGGAATGCAAGGGCATATGCAGTAGGGATCGGGAGAGAAAATACTAATGATGGGTTGAAAATGAGTTCGCAAGGATCACGAGGTAGAGGCAGAGGGGGTGGAGCTGCCGGACGGGGAGGAGAGAGAGGCGGGCGGCAAGGGGCTCCTTCACAAGTGATTTGTCGTCGTTGTGGCGTGCCAGGTCACTTTGAGAGGGGTTGCGCCATGCCTGCCCCTCAAACTACCATAATTTGTCGGAAGTGCACCAAGACAGGGCATATGGTGATAGATTGCCCGAATAACAGTTCCCCTCCCCTCTGCTTTCGATGTCAGCAACCGGGACATTTTGCACGGGAGTGTACGAAACAATATGGTCAGGAAAAGGAAGGAAAATTTTGTAAATATTGTAAGGCGAATGATCATTTAATAAATGAATGTGAAAAACTGGCAAAAAGGGTAGATGAAAACAGGCAGAATAAGAAGAGCTCTTTAAACGAATAATAAGTTCGTTGGATTGGTGTGACGACGAACTTTCTTTAGAAATTACGCCCAGTAGACGTATTTTTATGATATGGGACCCGGAAAGAATGACAAAATCCCCAAAGGTTGAATTGTTTGCAGAAGAATTGATAGATGGAAAAGGAACTTTTTTAATAGACACTGATGCTGAATTAAGTATAATTCACAAAGGAAAAATAAAAGAAATAAAAGGAAATAAAAGAAGGAAAATCAGTAATTACATTGGGGGAGGTAATTTTAACTATCAAAGATAATTCATATTCTTTCCAAGTAGTCCCCGATAAGCTTCCGTTGCCAGGAGATGGAATTCTTGGAATGCCATTTCTTAAAAATACATCGATACATCTGAAAGAAAAAGAAATAGAACATTCATTAGGTACTTTCCCTTTTGCACCGGAAAATTTAAATGTAGAAATTAGTATTCAAGCAAGGACAAAGCAATTGGTAAAAATATCAGTTACAAATCCAGAGATAAAAGAGGGCTATTTACCCTTAATAGACTTGGGTCCAGGGATATTTTTAGGGGAAGTTTTAGTCACAGTAAAGGAAAATTATATTACTTTATTTTGTATAAATACGACCACCAGAGATGTTTTTCTTACCTTACCCCCTTTGACCCTGGAGGAATTTGATTTTCCAAATATATTATCAGAAAAGAGTAGAAAGAGACAGATTTTAAAAATATCCACCCGCGAGGATGATCGATTCATTCGGTTAATAGATGCTCTAGATTTGTCAGAAATTAATAAAGAGGAAAGAGGGACTTTGCTTTCTATAATAAACAAATATTCTCATCAATTTTATTTAAAAGGTGATAATTCGGGATCAACTAGTGTTCTCAAACACCGTGTAAATTTGACCGATGAAGTACCAGTTACAAAAAAGGGATATGGGTATCCACCGATACATAAAGAGGTTATAAGTAAGGTAACTAGTGAGTTGCTTGAAAATAAAACAATTTCACCTTCAGATTCACCTTATAATTCACCCGCTTGGGTGGTTCCAAAAAAACCCGATTCGCAAGGAAACAAAAGATGGCGTATGGTAATTGATTACAGGGGTTTAAATGAAAAAACTGTAGGGGATGCATATCCACTCCCAAATATAACTGATATTTTAGATCAGTCGGGGGGTGCAAAATATTTTACAGTTTTGGACCTTGCAACTGGTTTTCACCAGATAGAGGTTGAGCCAAGTGACCGGCATAAGACAGCTTTTTCCACCCCTTTTGGCCATTATGAATTTAATAGAATGCCCTTTGGGATGAAGAATGCGCCTGCGACCTTTCAGAGATTGATGGATAGGGTTCTATCGGGATTGCAGGTTTGAAAACGGCGAATCTTGTCTTGCAGCCTGAAAAGTGCAAATTTTTGCGCAAAGAAATAGGTTATTTGGGACATATTATTACTCAGGAAGGAGTGAAACCTGATCCCAAAAAGTTGACAGCTGTTATGCATTTTCCTCAGCCGAAATGTCGTAAAAATGTTAAGCAATTCTTGGGGCTTGCAGGATATTATAGGCATTTTGTGCCCGGATTTGCCCTGATAGCGAAACCTCTTAATAATTTATTAAAGAAAGATGTTACTTTTAAATGGACGCAGGAAGCGCAAATAGCTTTCGATGAATTAAAACGCATTCTTTGTACTGAACCTCTGTTGCAGTATCCGGATTTTAGTAAACCATTTATAGTAACTGTAGATGCATCCGATTTTGCCATGGGGGCTGTATTGAGCCAAGGCCCAATAGGTAAAGATTTGCCAATTGCGTATGCGTCTCGTGCGTTGCAGGGGGCTCAGTTAAGGTACAATGTCACTGAAAAGGAGTTACTTGCTGTAATTTTTGCTGTTGTACAATTTCGAGCCTATATTTATGGGAGAAAATTTATTTTGGTTACCGATCATCGTCCTTTAGTATGGTTGCATCAACTGAATGACCCTACCTTAGGTTCAAAATTAGCAAGATGGAAAGTGAAATTGCGAGAATATGAATTTGATGTTATTCATAAGCCAGGGCGAGTGAACTCCAATGCAGATGCATTGTCGAGAAATCCAGTAGAGGAATTAGGAAAGAATAATGAAGAGGACTTTGATTCAGATGCCTCTGAGGTGAATGATCAGGGAGCTGGAAAAGTGCACGTTCTTTTGCGCCCTGCGATTTCACCAATAGAGGATGAGGTCTGGTATCATGAACTTCCTGTAGAGAGATTATTTATGACTTCTTATGAGAAGGGTGGTATAAATTCCACGGTCGATTTGAATTTTGGCGAAATTGTTGTTCAAGGTGGAATAAATTCCACGGTTGATTCGAATTTTGGTGAAGTTTTTGTTGAGGGTGGTACAGATTCCACGGTTTGTATGAGCATTAATGAGAGTATTCAAACATGTGGTATTAATTCCACGAGAGACTCGGACATTAGTGAGAATGTCAGTGAGGTTGAAAAGGATCTTGCGGAAGCGGGCTACCAAGGTACTACGAAAACGAAGCTACCGAAAATTTTCCTTGTGGGTAAGGACAGTACCAGTAGAGGGGACTTGTCAGGCCAAAGGAAATTCAAGAGGGCTAGGACCGATGACGCAAGTAATTCGCCACAAAAGGAGTCTGAGACTGTCGTGGGAAAGGCTTGCAGCAGGTCTGAGAGTGTTGAAAAATCAACATGTGCCCTGACCTATGACGTAGACGGGCCGCCAATATGTGAGTCTGGGACTCGTTCGAAGAAGGTCTATAGCAGGTCCGAAGATAGAAAAGAGTTAAAAATAACTCTAGCCAGTGATAAAGACGTGCCGCCGGTCGATGAGTCTGGGACTCAATCGGGGAAGGTCTTGGTTAGATCACTTGGCAAAAGGGACCCTAAGACGTGCGCACGCTGGTCAATGAAGGTACAGGCAACCCCAGATCAAAATAGTAATGGAAATGATGATGATCATTTAATTGATGAGTATTTGAGGGAGGCCATGGTTGGCGAATTTAATATTATCAAAGAAATAGAGGGGGATGAGCGAGAGGAACCCGATGTCGCTGTTTTAATACCCGTCGAGGGAGAGGGTTCTGTGACAGGTAGAAATCTTCTCACCCCCTTATTTAGAATTTGTAAAGATAAGTTGTGGATGAGGGATGATCACCTGGTGAACTTTATGAGTTGCGATCATGTCCTCATTACCCCGGTGGGTCGTGAATTAATAGATAATTCTATTATTAAATTATCTGATCTAAAAAATGAAAAAGTTCAAGTGGGACATGTTGTTTCATTAAGTTATAAAAAAAATGTTGTCTTTAATTTATATGTTGAAGAAAAGTTTGATGATCAAGTATATGCAGTTGATATTGAGTCTGCCATATCAACTTTAAAAGATGCAATAATTGAGCATGAAGTGAAGAGTTTTAGTATTTCGTGAAAAGGTAATGGTTTCGACAGGTTACCTTGGAATACAGTGGAGTTAATGTTTAGAACTTATTTTGGAAAAGGGGATTATACCATTGCAGGGTGTACTGGAGAAGTGACGATCCCGCCCGAAAATAAAAAATTTCAAATTATTGAGGAATGTCATGATTCCGCAGTAGGAGGTCATAAAGGCATGTTCAAAACATTAGAAAGGGTTAAAGAGCGATTTTATTGGAAGGGCATGAAAGAGGATGTTCAAAAGTACGTAAAGACGTGCGATTCTTGTCAGAAGAAAAAATTAGTGCGGGTAAAAACTAAATTGCCAATGTGTCTAACAGATACACCCACGAGAGTCTTTAAAAGATTACAAATTGATTTAGTAGGCCCTTTGCCTAAATCGGATATTGTAAATGAATATATGATACTTGGCAAGATTGTCTTTCTACATATTCAGGCGCTATCCCTTTAACTAATATTGACGCTCCTACAATAGCAGCATTATTTGCCGAACATTTTATTTGTCGATTTGGGTGTCCCGAATCGATTCAAACCGATCAGGGACCTCAATTTATGAGTGAAATAATGGCTGGGTTTGCGGAATTATTTAAAATAAAACAATATAAATCGTCAGCTTACCATCCACAATCTTTAAGAGCATTAGAGCGTAGTCATCATACCTTTGTAGAATACCTTCGCCATTATTGCGAGGAATCAAATTGGGACCTGTGGTTGCCTTATGCGATGTTCTCATTTAACACCTCGGTCCATGAATCCACAGGTGTTACTCCTCATGAAGTCGTATTCAGAAGAAAAGCAATATTTCCTTCCGAATTCGCGGAAGAAAAAGTCACGATGACTTTTGTTAAATTAGTGGACGATATTTTAAATCGCCTCATTGTTACTGAATCGATGGTCCATTTCCGTTTAGAGGCTGCGAAAAGGAGATGTACAAATACTATGATCGAAAAATCAATGAAATGAATTTTAAAGTAGGACAATATATTTACTTACTGATCGAGAAAAGAATCAATAAGTTGGAAGACCATTACGAAGGTCCCTACAAAATTATCAGAATAATTAGTGATTTCAATGTTGAAATCTTAAAGGGTGATGGGACAACATCCGTTGTCCATATGAATCGCATAAAACACGGTAGGGTATCGATTCGCAGACCTCGAATTTGGCAGATGAACATTTTCACATACGAACGATAATTTCAGAGCGTACGAACTTGACCATGCAATGTAGCTAACATAAGAATCGCTCGCGGTTGTAAAATTGCGTTAAAGTCAGTAAATGTTGCCGGTTTTTTTTATAATTACGAATAGATGGCGCGACGAACGCATTCCTTTTGCGACGGCAAAGTAAACAGACTAAAGCGAATATTATTTAAACTATTATTAAAATGTATCATTAAGAAAAAAAGAAGGGTTTCTCAGAACCCTACTAAAAAAAAAAGTCAGGAATCGTCACGAATGGTCAGAAGTTCTGACGATTCCTGAACATCCTGACCATTCCTGACGAGTCTGACGATTTCTGAAGATATGCTAATTCACATCCCATCAGGTAGCTCATCGGCTAGGACCGCAGGTAGGCAACCCAAAAGGATTAAAAATTGAAAATAATTTTTTTTTCAATGTTGCATATACAGATTCAAAAGTTAGAAATTCAGAATCTACGGGTTTCGACGATTTCAGATACCTAAAAATTTTTCTAAAAAATTTAAGATTAGATCACATATAATGTATCTTGTAAAGAGAAAGAGATACGTCAAAACGGACAAAATTTTCAGATTCACCTTCAGAGTCATTAAATATATAAATATTATTAATTAATTATAAGTAGAAAGAGAATATGCATAAATAAACATAAATAAATAATATAAATAATCTGGGAAATATAAAAGGGATTAGGTTTTATGACATTCCATTCTTGGACCCCTAATAAAAGGATTATCCTTCGAAACCAAGCTCTGACGATTTCTGAACATTTCTCACGAATTCTGACTTTTCCTGACGATTTCTGTCGAGAAATGTAACAAAAGTGGTCAGAAATGGTCAGAAGTCCTTACTTTTTTTCTGACGATTCCTGACTTTTTTTTTAGTAGGGAAGAAATAAATATTTTAAAGTAAAAATCATCAAGTATTGATTAAGACTAACTAATTAGAGTTATTCGAGGTTACGGATGATGCTTCTCAACGGAAATGGACACTTTTAAATAAAAATCATCAAGTACTGATGAAGACTAACTAGTTGAGAGTTATTTGAATTTATTGATGATTCTGTCTCAGCCGAAATGGGTATTTTTAAATAAAAATCAAGTTAGTCCCCTGGCGGACCGGCCGAACGCAAACATTACGCTACAGCGTAACGGTAAAGTAATGGTAAAGTAATGGTAAAGTAATATGGCATTATAATTGATAAAAGAAACAAAATTAATATGTAAACTGTTACAATTATAATAAAGCGTTAAAATTTACGTTGAATGGTCATGCCGTCATTGCAACAACTTGCTTTCTCATCGTTAAAAAATAAAAAAACAAAGTGGCTGTCATTCAAGTCAGGCCCCTGCAGACTGGCAACCCACTTGAAGCCCCGTTAACGGGTTGCCAATATGCAGGGGCCCGACTGCAATGACAATCACTATGTTTTTTTATTTTTTAACGCTGCAAAAGCAACTTGTTGCAATTACGGCATGGCCATTTAACGTAAATTTCAACGTTTTATTATAATTGCAACAGTTTACATATTAATTTTGTTTCTTTTATCAATTATTATGCCATATTACTTTACCATTACTTTACCATTACTTTACCGTTACGCTGTAGCGTAATGTTTGCGTTCGGCCGGTCCGCCAGGGTTTAGGAATGCTGTTTATTTCAGGTTTGCTTTAAGTTAAATTCAGAGTGAAATGAAAATGAGAGAACGTGGTTTATCTTCAATAATTTAAAGGCAGTTAATTGAAAGGGGTTGATTATGATGATGATGTATAACTTCAAGATACTATTTGAAATGATTAAATGAATGAAAGGAATATTGTTCAAAAACTAGTTTGAGCCAGAATTTAAGTATAAAATCTGTATATGGGATACACAAAAGAACCAATGAATTGATGTTAGAATAATTTATTTGACAAATTGTAAGTGAAACGTGAAATGAGATTTCAACGCATATTACGAAAACGTGCCTAATGATATTTACTCGGGAAGTAAGTTGGGTTGAGCTTGCATCATCATCTAACGTGGGAATTAGATCATTTTTGGTTAATATGGGGGAGTAAACTCAGATTATGATTGGCTGAATGTATGTGAGTGATTAGAAGTAGGATTGCGCGAGAGAGGTATGGATCGCTGCGCGATCTTGGAGCCCGAAAACAACGTCGATTTCAGAGATCAGATTCTTATCCGCTCGCGACGCGAAATCTATGTCTCTGATATCTATCTCTATTTGTATAGACATTGGACTTAGAAAAATGTCAGTGAATAAATCTTGAATATATGCTTACTTACATTCAAAGTTAATTTTTGGTGTTTTATTGTGTATAACCCTGCTTAACATGTAAAGTTCGATCCATTTCTTAATTTATAAATTTAAATTAATTTCATTTTTCGCGCCAAAAGAATAGTCGGGACGTTACAGCACTAGATCTGTAGAGACATCTGGGTTTCCGCAGTGTAGATGTCTCTTGCTGGTAGCAGCGAGACCTATCCGGCCATGGCGAGTTATAGACTTATTTCATTTGTATTCTTTCAAGTGTAGATGGCGTGATTGGTGTATAGTGTGCGATAGGCGGAGGTTCAAATTTAGTTGTGTCCAAGTATGTATCTTTCACAACTTTCTAGGGGTTCCCATGCCATTAAGGCGTGAGAGGCTCTAAGCATGAGGTGTATGATTAACTATAATTACTAGGTGAAGAGTAGAGAGGTAGCAGAAGTTAAACAAGCAATTCACAGTTTTTAAGGAATTTAAGAATAAAGTGACAAGCATAGCTGTTAGGGTCGCAAAGAATGCTCTCCACACAGAATGGGGGAAATTTTTTCATTTTAATTCAGGATTTTTCAAGTATTTTCCTCTGTTCATTGAAACGGGGACATGCCCACAGAACATGATTAATATCCTCGTCAAAGTCTCCACAGGCGCATTCCCCAGTTTCTACCAAATTCTTTCTAGCCAAGCTACTGGCGAGAGCATAATGGTTACTCCTAAGGCGTGAAATATTCAGAATATCACTTCTTTTCTCACATTGTGACTTAAAAAACCAAGGTTTTGGTGATTCCGAAAAATAGTTCTCAAAATAGTAAAGACCTACTCTTCTGCGATTGCTGTCCCTTTTTAAGTCAGTATTAGACAGATTGTGCAGTTTATCGGAAATATATATCTATAGAAGTCAGTATATGGGATTCTGATCTCTAAAGGTATACCGGTAGTTAGAGCAAACCTCACTCGAAATTGAATGCATGGGATCGGCAATCTCCCACCTCATCAGGGATATGCAGTTACGCGCAACTGGAGGGTTTTGAAGTAAAATACCTAAGTGAAGTATTTTACGTAGAAAACAGGTAAAATACCTAGTGAATTACGTGCCAAGATGGCGTACCTGTAGAACTGTGCATAACCTCACTTTTTTGAATTTCTGGTATCGGCATTCGTCAGGGCGTAAGAGTCTTTTTTCAATGCCTATATTGTTAAATCAAAAAGAAGTTAATTGAAAAATAATAATGTGAACCAGGGATGTGCAATTACGCGTAACTGGAAGTATTTTACGTATAATACCTAAAGGAGGTATTTTACGTAAAATACCTGGAATATGTAAAACACATGTAGAAAACCTCTGATTGGATGTCTGATTCGAGGTTCCAATTTCCCGCCTCAGAGGTGGCGCCCTCAGATATAGAACAAGACGTAATTTACATCATGTAGAAAACTGATGACGTAAAATACCAGTTAAATTACCGTATAAAACCAAGTAAATTACTACGAGTATTTTACTTACTCATCACTGCTTCGTGGTGATCATTCATGGCTCACCAGAGATGGGTAAGTAAAATGATCGTGGCAATTTACTTGGTTTTCTACGGTAATTTACCTGCTATTTTACGTCCTCAGTTTTCTACATGATGTAAATTACATCTTATTCACTATATGAGGGCGCTACCTCTGTGGCGGGAAATAAAAAATTCATCGCTATCGATGAATTATAATGCCATATTACTTTACCATTACTTTACCATTGCGCTATAGCCGTAGAGGGAAGATAGGTATAGAGGCGGCAATGCCCACCAAGCTTAGAAGATGGGCGCGGGGAATGAGACGTCGGGAGTAGGCTTAGTTAGGGAACCAGCGATGCGAGGGCGCTAGTATCGCGAACCAGCCACGCAACCGTTCCCTCTACCCCTCTAGGGAAGATAGGCTTAGCATGGGCTTAGCGTGACAAGTGAAAGAAATTGTTACTTGCCAGTTTTTCACCGTAACCAAGAACTGCTGCTAATAATCTCGTCGATTTTGAATATTTGCCAAATATGCATTTCATTAAAAATGAATTTTCAAATGTATATCATAGTGGATTAATTATCTCAGGAAGACGAAATAAATGCAAATAATCATTTGATTTTTTCAATTGGATAAATACAGTATTGAAAAATGTAGATATACAATTTTGTAAGGAGGACATATATTAATTTAAAATAAGCAAATTGAAACTTCTTGGTTCTGAAAAATTATCGGAATTGCAAGTCTTTCTCCACTATAGAAGAGTTGATAAAGTTTCTTGGTGACTAGAAGGTTTCAAATTGAAAATTTTAAAATATACTTTCACAAAAATAAATTCCTTATACTTTTGCAGTGCTATTTTCAATCCAATTTTACTTTGTAATTACTTCACCATCTTTGATTTCGCAAATTCAATTAATTATGCAAATTAAGTTGTACTCTGCCAAGTTTTTGAAATTTTCACACGAAAATTCAGTCAGTTACAAGATTTTTTAGTAGGTATGTAATTCACTGAAAATCAATATTCTTGTTAACACTGTAAAAATACTATTACTTCAGAGCTAATTCCAGGCACTGAAATACGGCTAAAAAACCTGTCTCCAGTCATACTTAAATGAAACCACTCGTGGGATTCCAGAGTCATTTTTCTACATTGAAAATAATAACACCAAGAAGTTATCATATTTCAAAAAAGGACTACAAAAATACAATACAGAAAAAAAGATCTCTGGTTTTTACAGAGAATGTTTGATAATATTTTTAACATTTTCCAATAATAACTATGAGTATTTATTCTGAACATTTTGTGATAATATATCACTAACAGCATAATACGTTCATGGACGTAGCAAAAGGCGTTTGTTTATTAATAAATTAACAGCATATGAATTTTAGGAGTGCTTAGACAAAAGCAAGTGAGAATCTTAATGTGTATTTTCGATTCTTTTTCTTCCTTGTGGGTCAAAAATGAACCACGTTGAAGGAGAAATAAATTGGTCTGTTTTTACAGAAAAATTGATTTTTCTCGAAAAAGGCAAATCATACCGCAAAATTATATACAATATCTGAGGGAAATATGCGTAGGAAATTGTTAGAAAGTAGTGTGAATTATCTATCTCGCTTATGGAGAGGTCTTTAAGTATGCATAATTTATAAAGTATATATATAATATATAATTATGTATATATTATAATATATAATAATATATATATATATAATTTATAAAATATTTATAATGCATAAATATTTTACTCTTTTTAATAAGCTAGATCTTTTACATTCTGCATAATTTGCCAATATGATCAGATGTTTTTAAAAAGATGAATTTTTGTATAAAAGCAGACAAATTTACTATAAGCGACCTCTGAATATTATCTGATTCATGACTCTTTCAACGTGGTTCATTTATAACCCAAAGGGAACAGAAAAATCGAGAATGCAAGTTGAGATTCGGAATTATTTTTTTTTTATACCCCTTGTAAATATTTTAATTTAGAATTGATTATTATTCATTTTTGCCTCATTTCGTTTTCTGCAAAAACATGTCTTTGCATATTTATGGTGAATAGATGCCTTATTTTCATGGAAACATGTAGATGTTATGTTTTTTATTGAATTATTCTTGTCAGTTGATGGTAATCATATTTTTCAAATTTTCTTCCATGATAATATCAGTTTATAATTTTTTCAGTATGACATTGCAATCACTTTCATTAAAAAAAATTGTAACTACTCAGTCATAACTCAAAAATGGCTTAATGGTATGGCAATAGGAACGAACCGAGGCGACGACCAGGCAACGACCCCGGACAAACGCGAGAACATCGATTTAAATGGTCGGAGCAACTAAGGAGGGACCTTCTTACCTGTTGGCAAAGAAGCTCACCGGCGCGGAGAGGATTCATGAAGAGGTTACATGACCGTTGGGGCAATATGCACCCGGAATATGCTCATAAAACGCCTCAGTATTTAAGAGATCAGATATCCTTCTTGCGAAAAAACGGATATGAAGCTCTTTATCAACAGGAAGAGGAGCAACATCCTCCAGCGAACATTCCACCCGTTCCAGCAAGACCATCTTTGCAGATAGCTGGTAATGCCAGCATGAGAAGTAGGAGATCTATCCACCAAAAAGTCTTCCTCAGGATGGACAAATTAGCTGCAGCTAATACTGCTCTCCGCGATTTGCTCCCTGAAGATGTTAACCTCTGGAATCTGAACTGTGCAGTTTACGAGAAGGCGGTTTCCCTGCTTAGCGACGATAGAAGTAACGATACTTCGGTACGTCTGAGTAAGACACGCGAGCGTATTGCACAGCTTCAGTTCAAAATTGAAACGGCGAGACGGCATGCATCAAATGTTCAGTGTGTGATTAGCTACATAACATCAAATAAAAAGTTCACTCCAAAAGTTAGGGCAATTGCTCGAAACTTGAGGAAAGCAAATCACACGCTGAACAAGTGTAAACTGTCGACCATCAAGCAGCACTTGACGCAAAAAATAAGATGTCTTTCAACAGCGAAACAGCGCCTTGAACGGCGAGTCAAGTGGATTCAAGAAAATTCCACCTTTTCTATTAATCCTTCCCGTCTGTTCAATAAAGCGTCGTGTGTAGTTAAAAATCCGCCTAGTCGAGAAGAGATTCAAGTCTTCTGGGAGCAAGTATATGGAGATACTTATCAGCTAAATGAAGACGCTTCTGATATATCACTCTTTCGTAACTTTTGCCAAAGGCAAAGGTTACAAGGTCCAGAAGAAGAGTGTCCACTAATTACTGCTGAAGAAGTGAAGAAAGTTATCGCCAGAACTAAGAACTTTTCAGCGCCAGGGCCAGATAAAATCAACAACTTTTGGTGGAAGAAGTTTACTTCTACGCACCAACATCTAGCTCGTATATTTCCTACTTTCTTAAACGGAGAACAACCCGTCCCGCAGTGGCTAGTGGAAGGACGCACGGTATTGATCCCTAAGACCGGAGATTTGTCAAGTCCAAAGATCTACAGGCCCATAGCTTGTTTAAACACCAGCTACAAGCTATTTACTGGCATCCTCAAAGAGAGGATATTAACATCTATCGAGCCGGTATGGAGTGTAATAGTCGAACAACGTGGATGCAAGAGAGGGCTGGCAGGTTGCAGGGAGAACCTGTTAATAGACAGGTGTATTACTCAGGACTCGATCAGGTATCGACGCAATCTGTCCATGGCTTGGATTGACTACCGTAAGGCATTCGATAACACGAACCATGAGTTACTTATTAAGCTCCTTGAGTGCACGGAGGTGCATCCAAAAATAGCGAGATGCATAAAAGAGCTTATGCTCTTGTGGAGGACAAGATTTGTCATAACATCTGACAAAAGACAAGTGACTACAAGCTTTGTCACATATAAGAGGGGGGTCTTTCAAGGAGACTCTCTAAGTCCGATACTTTTCTGCATCTCCCCCTTGCCTCTATCTATTGTGCTCCGAGGCAAAAGCTCTGGATACCTATGTGGCCCGCCGAACAGAAGAGAATATAAGGT
>CAKNXH010044065.1:0-11386 GCA_932178445.1 Andricus quercusramuli
TTTGTTGAATAAAATGTTATTGATGCTTGTGTCCTTTTTCCAAAAAGTTAATTTTTTTATTTTCAGTATATTTTAATAACAAGAGTTCATAATTTTCAATGATTTTTCAATGATTTCTGCCATTAAAGAATTTATTTTTTTAAATTTGATATACTCGGGTCGTTGGTGATCCATTCACAGTGATATAAAAAAAGTCCGAGAATAAAATAAAATTAGTTAAATACACGATTTTGATATGTTTAACATCGTTCTCATAAATATTTATTTCCAGGATTTGTCATTTCTTTCTTACTCTAATTAATACTTTCAATGTAAATTTAAAATTAAACTCTTCAGTAGAGCGAAGTAAAAATGTTAAAATTAATCGAATCGTTTGAGCTGAGGGATAACAATTTGTGGTCCGACATCCAAAACAAGTATATAAAACAGTTTTGAAATCGGTTAATATGTTCTGTTGTGTTTTTTTTTAATTTACAATTAAAAATTTTAAGAATTAAAAGAAATTTGCCTCCTTTATAATATCTTGATTATGCACATTTGTATTTTTAGCAGAAACAAATAAATCTTCACGCCAAAAGGACGAATTTCCATCAAAAAAGTTAATTTTTGACAAAATTTGCACTTTCTACCAAAATACTTCAATTTTTAACAAAATACATGAATTTTCAACCAAATGGTTAAACTTTCATACCGAAAACTTTAATTTTCGACAAAAACATTAACTTTTAACCAAAAAGATGAACTTTCTACCATTTTCAAACCAAAAGGACTAATTTCCAACAAATCAGTTGAATATCCAACAAAAAAGTACAATTTTAACCAAATCGCTGAATTTTCCAGCAAAATATTTGAATTTTCCACCCTCAAAAAAAAAAAAAAAAAAAAACGAATTTGGAAGAAAACAGTTAAATTCCCAATGAGAGATAAATTTTCGACTTCCGTTTCCGGCATGAAAGTGTTAGGTAGCGGTAATTGAGTGGTGCTAATTGTAGTGAGTTTGCAGTGGAATTTGAGGTGAGTTGATGGTACGAATGTGGTAGAGGGTTTTGTGAGTGAGGGTTTGTAAGTTTGGGATAATTAAAGTGAAATTTTTTGTGATATTTTGAGAGATTGAGACTGTTTTGGGTGGGCTGTGAGAGGTTGGTTTGTTTAGCGTGAGGAGCAGGGTGGGGAGACAGGTGCAGCTGAGTAGCGGCGACAGGGAGGGATAGGGAGAGAAAGGCACGGAAGAAGGATCTGTAGCAGGGTGAGGTAGGCGCAGTGGTGACAATAGCTACGCAGTACACAAGTTACGGGTCAATGGATTCAGACGAGGAAGTATTCTGCACGCCAAAAAGTCAGACAAATAGACGGGGTCCGTATAGCAAAACGTTAGAGAGAGAGAGAGAGAGATTGAGGACAGTTTTGGCTCAATCGAGCCGTTTGTAAATAGGAAGAGGGAGAGGGCAGCAAGAGGAAGTAGCGAAGACAAGACAGAAGTAGGATCCACCCTAAAAACCCCGAAAATTATCAGAACACCACCGGGAAAAGATCAAAGTAGACAGATGGATATAGACAAGGGGAAAGAAGAAGAAAAAGTTGAACGCAGAGGGCCGACAGAATCTGAAAAGTTAAAGTTAGATGAAATGCGTCAAATGATGATAGAGGTAGTGCAGATGAACGAAAAACGGCAGGAAGAAAGAGGAGAGGAAATAAAACAAGAAATTAGGAAAGAAATGGCAGAACTTAGAAAAGAGATGCGAAAATGGGAAGAAGTTAGGGAAAGTTTAGAAAAAAGGATGCAGAGTTTAGAACAAAGATTAGAAAAACAGGATGAGCATAATAAAGAGGTAGCACAATTGGAAGGTAGGATAATGAAGATCGAAAAATCAAAACGGGAGTTTGGTGTGGGGGAGAGTGGGAATAATGAGAGGGAAAGGATAAGGGAAATAGAAAGAAGATTAGAAAGGAAAGAAAGAGAAGAAAGAAAGAGAAACATAGTGATAAAGGGTCTATGAGTAGAAGGGAAGGAATTGAGAGAAGGAGTGGAAAATGTGCTAAAAAGGATAGATGCTAAAGTAGAGATAGAGGAAATGCGAAGTGTAGGAAAGGAAACGCGAAGAGGAGAAAAAATGGTACTAGTCAAACTAAAGAAATGGGAACATAAAAGGGAAGTGATGACAAAGAAGAGGTTGTTATATGGAAGCTCGGAGAGAATAGAGGATGATTTGACGTGAGTAGAAAGGAATATGCAGTATAAGTTAAGGCAAATAGCGGATGAGGAAAGAAGTAAGGGAAAGAGAACGTGGGTTAAGTATGGCAGAATACAGCTAGGAGTATGGTGGGATTGGGACGAAGAAAGGGAAGAGATAGTACGAAGTTAGGTGCCGGGAAACTAGGAGAGAAAGGAACGGGAGAAAGGAAAATAAGAAATAGTAAGAAGCAAAGAGAGACGAGAAACGAAGGTAGGGAAGAATGGAGGATTTGTTACTGGAATATAGCAGGATTGGAGAGAAAGGATAGGGAGTTTATGAGAAATTTGGCACAATGGGAGGTAGTAGTAATGATGGAGACGTGGCTAGATGAAAAGGGATGGGAAAGAGTAAGGGGAAGATTACCAAGAGGTTACAAATGGCAAGTTCAAAATGCAAAGAGAAAGAATAAAAAAGGAAGAGCAATGGGAGGAATGGTAATGGGAGTAAGGAACGAATGTATAACAGGAAAAGACAAGAAACAGAGAAAAGAACGAAAGGAAGGATTAATAGTAGAAGAGGTGAAGATGGGAGGAGAAAAGTGGAAGTTAGTGGGGGTATATGTGAACGGTGATATGCAGGAGAAATTAGAGGAGATCAAAGAAATGATGGAAGAAAATGAAGAAGATAGTAGGCTTATAATAGGAGGGGATTTCAATGCGAGAACAGGAGATAGAGGAGGAAGGGAATGGGGAGGAGAGAGACGAAGAAAATCAAAAGATAAAATACTGAATGGGGAGGGAAAGAAATTGTTAAAGAGCTTGGAAGAATTGGGATGGTTTATCTTAAACGGAAGTATAGAGGGAGATTGGGAAGGGGAATATACACGCTCTGGAGGAGAAAGGGGAACGATAATTGATTATGTGATAGTAGATGATGAGGTAAGAGAGAAGGTCAAGAAACTAGAGGTAGGGGATTACATAGATTCAGATCACTTTCCCATAATAGTGACATTAGAGGGAGAAAAAAGTAATAACAAGATGGATAAAAAGGAAGCAAAGGTAAAAGCAGCAGGAAAAGGAGATTGGTCAATGGAAGGAAAAGAACAGTTCAAAGAAAAGGTCAGATATATTAAAATGGGAGAGGGAAATGTGGACGAGGAGATGGAAATAATGATAGGAGAAATAAAGAGAGGATTAGAATGCACAAGCAAAAGAGAAGTTAATAAAGGAGGGAATAGAGGTGGATGGGATGAGGAATGTAAAGAGAAAAAGAAGGTCAGAAAGGAATTAAGAAAATGGAGAAAAGAAAAAAGTAATGGGGAAGAATATAGGAGAAAAAAGAAGGAGTATACTGAGTTGTGTGATCAAAAGAAAGACGAGGAGAATAAAAGGTTTGAGGAAGAGATGGAGAAGACTAGGACGGAAGAAGAGGTTTGGAAGGTAGTAAATAGAGAGAGAAAAAGAAGAAAAAGAGTAAATCAGGATATTGAAATGGTAGAATGGAAAAAATATTTTATGGATTTGCTAGGAGGTGTAGAGAGAAAAGTTAGAAAAGGAGCGAAATATGGTAGAGAAAGAGATGAGGAAGAGGACATAACAAGGGAGGAAATAGGCAAGGTGTTAGGAATAATGAAAGATGGAACGGCTCCTGGTATAGATGAGATTCCAAATGAAGTATGGAAATATGGGGGACAGAACTGAAGAAATGGGCATGGATAATGTGTAATAGAGTATGGAGAGTAGAGGGGTGGCCAGAGGTAGGGAAAGAAGGAGTAGTGGTACCCATAGTGAAGAAAGGAAAAGGGGAAGAGGTTAAAGATTATAGGGGTGTGACGCTAATGCCAACATTGTATAAAGTATATGTAACTGTTTTGTCAGAGAGATTGAAGAAAGAAGTTGGGGAAAAAAAGATAGAGCCACCGAATCAGACAGGGTTTAGAAAAGGAATGGGAGTTATGGACAACATATATGTTTTGAATTATCTTATAAATAAAAGGATCAAAAGGGAGAAAGGGACAATGATAGCAATATTCGTGGACTTAAAGGCGGCGTTCGACTCATTAGACAGAGTCGAGATAGAAAAAGTTATGGTGAAAAAGGGTATACGAGAGGGCTTAATAAAGAGAGTATCGGAAATCTTCAGAGAGACAAAAAGCAGGGTAAAGGTAGGAGAGCAAGTAGGAGACAATTTCTGATTAGTTAGAGGAGTAAGGCAAGGATGTCCTCTGAGCCCACTTTTATTTAATATATTAATTTCAGACCTAGAAGAAGAAATGAAGAGAAAGGGATGGGGAGGAGTTAGGATGGGAGAAGAAAAGATATATACACTGGCATACGCGGACGATATAGTGTTGATGGCAGAGGACGAAGAAGGAATGACAGGATTAATTACAGGATTGGAGAAATACTTAGATGGGAAAAAATTGAATGTAAATATAGAAAAGACAAAGATAATGAGGTTTAGAAAAGGAGGAGGAAGAAAGAAAGAATGGACTGGGAGATGAAAGGGAGTAAAGTTAGAAGAGGTGAAGGAGTCTAAATATTTGGGACATACCTTGCAAACGAATGGAGATCATAGAGTTCATATAAGAGAAAGGATAAAAAAAAGCGGCAGGGATAATGAAACAGATATGGGGAATAGGAAAAAGAAGGTTTAAAAAAAATTGGAAAAGGAGAATGTGGTTCTTTGATACGTTGGTTTGGCCAGTATTAGGTTATGGAGCAGAGATATGGGGATGGAAAGAAAGGAAGGAGATTGAAAGTTTACAAGAAAGGTATATAAGGTGGACGCTAGGGTAGACTGGAGGACGCCGGGATATATGGTGAGAGAAGAAGCGCAAAGGGATAAATTGAGTTCTAGAGCGGGAAAGAGGGCACGGAATTTTGAGACGAAGCTGAGGGAGGGAAAGGGAGGGGAGTTAGCGAGAAAGTGTTTGATGGAGGTAGAAGAAAGGAGAGGGAGGGCGATTGAATTAACGAAATGGGAGGAAGAAATGAGGGAGTTCTTTAAGGCTAGAGATATAAAAGACGGGACTGGAGTCAACTATGAAGAAGTGGAAAAAAGGGAGAGAGAAAGACAATTAAGAGAAAGATGGGGGATGATTGAGGAATCAAAATATAATATATGGTATAAGATGATAAAAAAGGAAGGAGTACCAAAGTATTTAGAAAAAGGATGGGGAGAGAAAAGATGGACAAGAATAGCAAGATTTAGATTGGGAAACGAGGTAAGGGCAAGTATGTATTGGGAAAAGAATGATAACAGGAAGTGCAGAATCTGTGAATGGGAAGAGGAAACATGGGAGCATGTATGGGAAGGATGTAGGAGAGGAATGGAAGATAAAGAAAGCTGGCAAGAGAATGTGGTAAAGATTCTAGGGGAGGATGGCTTGGGGGAAGAATGGATGAAGGAGTTAGAGGATGCTAGGGGAGCAATTGAAAAAGAATGAAAGAATGAATGCAAGAAAAAATAGCAAAATGGAGGTACAAGAGAAGTGAAAGAAAAAGGAAACGGAAGTCGCTTAAATTAGAAACGTAAAGATTTGTAAGTAATGATTATGTAACACCATAAGTAAATTAGGATGCGTTTGCGTTACCGCTCTCTATCTCGCTCTCTCGATTTCGATCACTCGCTCGCTCGTTCGCTAAGAAGTCCCAAATTGCGTTATCGTCAAAAATAGATTTAAGGCGTTAGATATAAGATTTTATGTAAATAGTTGTAAAAAAGTGTAAATAGTAAGGACAAGATTTTATAAAACATGTAGAAGAAAGTGTTGTAAGAAATGGAAGTCATGTAAACCCTTAGGGGACATATTATGAATAAAGAAGAAGAGATAAATTTTCAACTAAAATTATGAATCGTCTACCAAAAAACTGAATTTTTAGCAGAGTAGGTGAACTTTTAAACAAGTTGTAACATTTTGCACCAAAAGGACACATTTTTAATAAAGTAGTTGAATTAATGTCCCGAAAGTTAGATCCGCAGACTTATTTTTTCACGAAAATGTAAGTTGTGCTTAATTGTGCTAGACTTGTGCTGATTTGTGCCCTAAACGGTTTTTTGAGAAATCAAAAATTACGGGCACAATTTTTGAAAAACGTTTTTTTGTGCTAGATCCGCAACTTCTTACTAGAGTGAAAAGAAAGGTTTTGCTAGGCGGCACGGAGTATACACAATTTTGTGCAGGAAAGAAAAATTCCAAAAACCTATCTGTTACCAAAAGAAAAAACCAAAAAATTGTATTATTTTTGAAAATTTCGAAAAAATAAAACTTGTGCTGGGTTGTGCTCGACAAATGCAGTCTTTATTCCCTTAGACAAAAATTACGTCAGATCAACAGTTCTCATATTAAAAACTCAAAACGTAAAACTCAAAGAACATAAAAGATGCAAAAATAGTCAAATTTTATAAAAATAAAACTTGTGCTGAGTTGTGCTCGACAAATGCCTAATAATGAAGCGCCATTTTTTCTAATCGTGAATTTTCAAATTCGAGTTACTTTCAGTTTCACATTTTTGGTTTTAATATGAAAACTATTGGGCTTCCACAATTTTGTTAGCTGAGTAAACGATTACCTCTCGTCGAGCAAAATTCAGTATCAGTTTGGATATTTCGAATTTTGATTATTTTAGGGTATTGTATGTTTTATGAGTTTGCAATTGAATTTTTTCGAAATTTGAATATTTTTGGATCTCTTATGTTTTTTGAGTTTTACGTTTTCAGTTTTTAATATGAGAACTGTTGATCTCACTTAATGTTGTCAAAGGGAATGAAGACTGTATTTGTCGAGCACAACCCAGCAAAATTTTATGTTTCTGAAATTTGACTATTTTTGTGTTTTTTATGTTTTTTGAGTTTTACGTTTTGAGTTTTTAATATGAGAACTGTTGATCTCACTCAATTTTGTCACAGGGAATAAACACTGCATTTGTCAAGCACAACCCAGCACAAGTTTTATTTTTTCGAAATTTTTGAAAATAATACAATTTTTTGGTCTTTGTTTTTTTTTCGGTAAGAGTTAGGTTTTTGGAATTTTTCTTTCCTGCACAAAATTGTGTATACTTCGAGCCGCCTAGCACAACCTTTCTGTTGGCTCTAGTAAGAAGTTGCGGATCTAGAAACAAAAAACGTTTTTCAACAATTGTGCCCGTAATTTTTGATTTTTCAAAAAACCGTTTACTTCACAAATCAGCACAAGTCTAGCACAACTTAAATTTTTTTTGAAAAATAAGTTTGCGGATGTAACTTCCGGGACATGTTGAATTAACCTCCTTCAGAAATTTTGTTACCAAAAAAGATGAGTTTCTCAAACAAAATCAACATGAAAAAAAAAATTGAATTTCCAACAAAAAGTTTCGTTATTTTCTAAATAACTAGTTGAACTTCTCCCCAAAATAGTTTATTTCACAGTTGAGTTCAACCACGAAGACGAATTTTCAACAAAATAGCTGAATCCTTAACCAAATAAAGTTAATTTTATATAAAAATAATTGGTCTTTAAACCAACAAAAGTTAGATTTGTTTACCAGAAGAAATAAATTTTGAAACTGAAAAGCCGAATGTTGCACCCAGAAAGAAAATATGATTTTTTCACAAAAAAGTCACTTTTCAACCAAATAGAATAGATGATTTTCCAACAAAATGGTTGAATCGTCAGTCAAATGAAATTAATATTCTATTAAAATGGTTGAATTTCAACCAAAATAAATTAGATGTTTTTACCAAAAGAGATCAATTTTGGAATGAAAAAGTAGAATTCTGAAACGAGAAAGAACAAATTTCCACTGACCTGTTGAATTTTCAAGCCAAGAAGACAAATTTTCTGCAAAACAGTTGTATTTTCAAATGAAAAATATGAATTTTCAACAAAAAAGTTTCTTTTCAGCCAAATAAAATAGTTAAATTGTTTTAAATAAATTTTAAAATAATTAAACCAAAAATAGATGGATTCTCAACAAAAAATATAATCGCTGATACTCATAGACCTTTTTTAATCGGAGATAATATACAAAAAACACAAAGTAACTTCAAAGTGACTAAAATCAAAGTTTCAAGGTACTGCAAAAATCGTGACAAAGTTATTTTACCAGTTATTTTTCAAAAAAGTAACGAATATGTTACCCTAGAAGATACAAATAACGTAATTTTTCAGTAACTTAGTTCCATGTGGGAATGAGAATGGCGACAAAAAGTAGACAAAAAATGTTGACCAATTAAAACAAAATGAAATTATTATGAAGGAAACGATGGAAAAATTACTTACCGTTTACTAAGAAAACGAACGCTTCCACCCATGGGCTGTCTTTAGCGTCTTCTTGGACGTTGTAAAATTTGTTTTTTTCTTCTGGATTTTTTGTGTCGTTATTCGAAACGTTCTTGAAAAACACGTTTTCATTTGAGCCGCGAATTTGTCCGTAGCCGTATACCATATTTACAAGTTAATTACATAGGATGATATTCACAAGTATTTGCACACACGTTTTCACACTCACATGCCGGTAGCTGGCCGGCGTTGCATTTTTTTCCAGCGACGCACATAAAGTAAATAAAATTATCGTGTCAATTATGCAGTGACCACATCTTATAGTTCTCAATTTTCGACATAAATTAATTGAATACCGAAGAAGCGCGTTGCATACAACACCAAATCACGACCGCAAACTATAACGAAATTCGCAATTGATGCTAATGGACGCTTCAGGTTACATGATAGCTGCGCTTGCACTAGCCGCGCACTTCTTCATGCGTGACTAGCGATGCCAGAGATGAGGTGGGAGATTGCTGAAATAATGGAATAAGAGAATGCTGGAGAATGTGAAAAACATGCGATGATAACTGCGCCACCTTGGCGGATGCAAGTAAGAGTTACTTTAAAGGCGCACGTTGCGCGTCGGTAAATGATGAAAGTTAGCAATTTCTAAAATGATTTACCATTAAAGTTTCTACTCAAGGAGTCACCATTAGCCAGATTTACTGCAACATCAATTGCAATCTCCCACCTCATCTGAAAATCGTCACAAAAGAATATGGATGATTTTGCCCAATTAAAAAAAATTCTAAAACATGTAACTATTCTATTTGTTTCCTTATTGGCTTGAAATTAATTTTCTTACAATGGGAGTGCGCGTGACACGGATTTTAAACATCTTCTGTGAACGATGACAGTTTAATTTGAGATGAAAAAAGCTGAAACCGTTAACTTAGATAAAAACCGGTTTATGAGCAAAAAGGTTGTAAGAAACTCGTGCACAATAACTATCGGTTTAAATTATAGGATAAGCGAACAAGCCACGATGGGCGAATGGTCTAGGTTCCAGTCTGGAGAGTCTCTCGTCGTGGGTTCACTTCCTTGCAAATTTGAAAATTTTGTTTCTTTACATTTTTTTTTTTTATAGTTTAACCCCAAATATGCATAAATATTATCAAAAGAACAGTAAAGAGTTTCAAAAAAATATTTCAAGAGTAAAAAAATTATTTTTGACACCAAAATATTTTTATCGATCAGTTCATGTTTGCAGCATAATTTTTTATTTTGAAAAATCAATTTCAAGCGAATATTCAAAAACATTTTTAAAAATTTCAAAAACTGTAATAAACTTGTTTAAAAAAGATTCTGGAAGATTTCAAGGCAGTTTTTATAATTTTGCACTATTCAAACAAAAAAAATCAAGAAAAATTCCAAATCCTTTAAAACATAGTTTTGAAACTTTTGAAAAGATAATTTTAATATTGAGAAGATTGAAAAAAATGTACATTTTTGAAAAAAAATGCATTTTTGTGGTTGAAAATTTAAATATATGTTTTTTTAATTTGTTGTTTTTTAGAAGGGAATTAATTTTATAGGTTAAAAATTCCTTTTCTTTCTTGAAGATTGACCTTTTTTTGAAAATTCGTCATTTATTGGTTGAAAATTTAAGTATTCTTCCAACATATATCGGATTTTTTCTCGAAACTTATAGAAATCTTTTGAAATGTTTTCAAATCTTGAGACATTTTTTTTTTATTAATTTTTGAAAACAAAAATTATATATTTTGTTTTATTTTATTTTTTTAATCTTTTGTAGTCATAAATTATTTTTGAATCCCAATAATACTTTTAAATATCTCTTGAAATTGCTAGATTTTTCATTAATTTTGTAACTGTGCAAAATTGTACAATTTTATTTTAAAATCTTGAAATCTTTTAAACTTTGAAACGTTAAAAACTTTTTCAAAGTTTATTTCAAATAAAATTTATTAATAAAAAATTTCATGTGAGAGTTTCCCGGAAATCGTGAAATCTGAAGAAAATGTTTTCATATTTCCTAAAAACAAATATCGAGTTTTGAAATTGGCAAAATTTATTGAAGCACAAATTGTTCGGAAGCCTAATTAAAACTGAGCACGTTTTTTATTCTTTGTTTTATAAAAAAATGGAAGACCGGAAAGTCATTAAATTTTGAAAAAAATTCTGGCAAAACTGGAAAAGCATGAAATTTTGAAAAAAATTTCTACATTTTTTGTTATTCAAAGGTTAACTTAAAATACTATTAATCAAAGTCTTAACAATTATTTTCATACGTTACGGCGAGAAATAGCAGAAAATTAAAAATTTGTATTGAAAATTAGTTGAACTATAGTTTGACGATATATTTTTAAATTTCGTTGTGTTTTGGTAGAAAATTTCAACAATTTGGTTAGAAATTCCACTTTTCTGAAAATTTTTGATCGAAAATTGAAATATTCTTTGAAAATTCGTTGTTTTTTGTTCAAAATGTAACTATTATATTTGTTTTTTTATTGGCTCAAAATTAATCTTCTTATTTGAAAATTCATTTGTATGGAAAATTCAATTATTTCTTGAAATTCCTTGTTTTCCATTAATATTTGATAAATATCAGGAACTATTTCCAAGTTTTAGATTATTTGTACCACCTTCAACACTTCTAAAATTCCTAAATATCATATTGAAAACATATTTTTATAGAAAAATCAACTATTTCTTCAAAATTCATTGCTTTTCATAAATATTTTATAAATATTAGAAAATATTTTCAAGTGTAAAAATATTTTTAATCACTTCAACAATCCTAAAATTCCTAAATATCATTGCTGAAAATTCATTTGTATGGGAAAACCAACTATTTCTTGAAAATTCCTCGCTTCTCATAACTGTTTTATAAATATTAGAAAATATTTTCAAGTGTAACAATATTTTGACTCACTTCAACACT
>CAKNXH010044085.1:723-31385 GCA_932178445.1 Andricus quercusramuli
TTCGGGAGAGAGGCAGAGATCTGTGCGTAAAACAGATTCGACCGCCTTTCCCGCCCCTCGCTGTCACGTCCATTGTTCGTAATGAAGATGCGTGTAATTGCACTTACATGACGACGACTGTCGTCGACTTACGCTTGATGGATCCTGGTCTCCGCTTCCACTGTCGGCTAGCCGAGATGCTCAGGCGGCAGCGCGTCGGGCTTGTAGTCGGAAAGCTGCGGGCTCGACTCTCGCTGACGACACCCGATGACTCCTGGTCTCTGCCTCCCTCGACCCCACGATCACCTCCCTGTCGTAGCTGCATCCGGCTCGAAGGACCAATGTTTATATTTGCTGGAGGTAGGGGTGACTGGAGAGCCCAGAAACACTGCAGGAAGTAGAGGGTGACGGGCGCAAGAAACTAGAGGCGCCAAATGTTGTTACGATCACTGGTTTATTGGCTTCACATTACATTCCACTACACTATAACCCCTACCGCACGTTCGTGTTGGGTGAAACACAACGAGTAACTACACTGCACTGCCCGGCCGATGGCTACCGCGTAGCCACATACGCGCTGACACACGTCCGTTCGGGGCGAAGCATGAAGAGTAACTGGGGGAAGTAGGTGCGCAACAGTCGACGAGAGGGACCTCGACGGCCTTCAAGGGCGTCCTCTCTTGGAGACGAGCCGAAAACCAAACAGATATATTATTCCAGCGCCCATGGTATTCAATAAAATAAATCTTTGTCAAAAAATATCAAATTTAACCCGGATTTCAAAGGTCAAAAATATTTTGTTAAAGCTTTTACATATGTTTTCTTTATTCTCTGGTTATTCATCTGTAAGTCCCAAAAAATGTCATCCTTTTAGGTTATTCCTATCAAACGATCTACGATTTTGTCACGGACTTTTTCACATTAGCCCACTGCGTGCCGTTTGGGGTGGATACAGGTTGGCCGAAAAAATTCATTTTCAGAATTTCCTGATATTTAAAGACCAATATTTGAAGACCAGGATTCCAATCTTGTAATATTTTAAGCATATAATCTTCCTTAAACTGACTTAAATAATTTCAGACTAAAATAAAAAAATTGCAAAATTATTTATTTAAAAAAAATAATTATTTTTACCATAAAATATGAATTTACAATCCAAATGAACGTATTTTGAACAAAACAGTTACATTTTTGACCAAAATACATGACTTTTCAACAAAATAGTTGAATTTTTATCCAAATTATTACATTTTTAACCTGAAAAGTAAAATTCTCAACCAATTAGTTGAATTTTCAAGCTAAAAAGTCAAATGTTTTAAAAAAAATGTTATCGTTGCATTTTTGACAAAAAGGATGACAATTTTACAAAATAAATGAAATGTAAAACTAAAAATACGAACTTTAAACCAAGAAAATTACTTTTCTACAAAAGAAGAAGAATTTTCAAAGGAGTACATAAATTTTCAAACTAAGAGTTGAAATTTCAACCCGAAATGATAAATTATCAACAAAAAATGGAGAAGTTGAATTTTCAGTAGAAGAAAAAACGATTTTTCAACAAAAATCTCAAATTTTCAACCAAGGAGATGAATTATTAACAAAATAGTTAATTTCTTAACCTAAAAAGATAAATTCTTATCAAAAAATGTTACAGTTGCAATATTAACAAAAAAAGATGAAATTGCTACCAAATTCGATGAAATTTTAAATCAAAACGACGGAATTTTAAACCAAGAAGATTAATTTTCCTAAAAATACATAAATTGAAAAAAAATTATCGAATTTTCAACTAATAATAATATACCTTCAACCAAAAATGAAATAATTTAATTTTCAGGTAAAAAAATTAATTTTAAACCAAACAAGGAAGAATTTTTAACAAAATAGTTACATTTTCAACCAAAGAGAAATTACCTTGAACTAAAATCATGAATCTTTAACAAAGTGGTTCAACGTTCAACCAAATAGTTCAATATTCAATAAAAAAATTTTTTTTCTATTTTAATTCAAAAACGGTTGAATTTGTTAAGAAAAGTCAAACTTTCAACAAAATAGTTGAATACTCAATGAAACGAGATTAATTTTCAATAAATTACTTGAATTTTTAGCCAAAAGAAGGTAAAGTTCCTACTGAAACAGATGAATTTTTAAACAAAAAAGACGAAATTTCAAAAAAGTTGTTGAATTTTCGACAAAGAAAGATTTCAATGAAATTTTCAACAAAATAGTTGAATTTTCAATAAAAAATTATGAATTTTTGAACGAAATTTTTAAATCTAAAAAATAATAAAATTTTTAACTTGAAAAAATAATCAATGAGATGCAGAAACTACAAACAAATAGAAATGAGAATACAAGACAAATACATTACTGTCAAGAATATTATATCATAGTGGCCACAAAACTTCATTTTGAAAATTCCGTAATTCTTCTCTGACCAATTTTTCATTGGTCGAAGTATTGAGCTCCGGCAAAAAATAGTAATATTTAAGAATAGTACAATATTTTACTATTTTATCATAAAATAAGGAATATTAAGTTATAAATACACACAAAGTGTCATATAATCAAGATTATCGCGCACTAGAAGTACACTAAAGAATTGCTCATCACTTCAATATTCCTATAATAATACACTTTATCACTAATTTTCGAATTGTCTAGCAGATGCCAGCACTTCAGATTCGAATCACCATTCCTCACGATCACTCTTCTGTGACCGGTCACTAAAATTTATATTTTTGAAAAGGAGACTTGGAAAAGAGGTTCGAGATGTGACAGATCACTCTTCTGTGACCAGTCACTATAATGCCGTACTACAAAATTAAAATACGGC
This sequence comes from Andricus quercusramuli, assembly GCA_932178445.1. NCBI lineage: Eukaryota > Metazoa > Arthropoda > Insecta > Hymenoptera > Cynipidae > Andricus > Andricus quercusramuli. Next base: position 3,539 of record CAKNXH010044085.1, read on the forward strand.
AAAAAATGCCGAATCTGTATACACTACGTTCTTCATTTGCTTTGATCATTAATATTTAGTAATATTTTCAAGATATAATCTTTTATAAACGGAATAAGACAGTTATTGAGAGTGACTCTTATCGAAATTTCCTGACATTTGCCAGATTTTTTCAGAATTTAGAAAGTTTCAAAATTATCCACAGTTTTTAATTTATCTAATTCTTTTATTATACTTTTGTAATTAGTTTGTAATGTAGATTGCATAATAACAGTTCCTAAGCAATAATTTAATATATCTAAAAAATGTTGCTTTTCATTTAACTTGAACGTACTTCAAAAGGCCGTGTCTGCGTTTACTGAAAATCGGTGAGCGTAAAACTAAATTTTCGGAGAGTCCAGGGGAGCTGGAAAAGGGCGGCTAGGTTCACCGAAATTCTGTGAGCCTAGTATCAATATTTTCGTTTAGCCTAGGCTAGGTGCCCTAGAAGCCCTAGACTTCGATTTCAAAAACGGGGCGATACTTTACTTTTTGTTTTTTGTATAAAATACTTCAAAATCGTTAAAAAAAAAGTATTCTATAAAAATATGTTGAAAAAAAACTGCGTACCCTTTTTGTTTCATTTTATGTAATTCTCCAGTTAACTTGTTCTTGTAGCTATGCTCTGCAACTCCGAACACTTCACAATCAATAAAAAAACATTTACACAAAATCTCGCAACAACTACATTTATAAACAATCCCAAAACAACAACAGTTTGTGCACACAAACAATTGTGCCTGGAATTCCTATTTTCACGTTGGTTCACTACATTAGTTGTATCCCGCACGGAACTTAGTAAAAACTAAAAGAGCTGTCAAGGAAAATATGGCATTACCCACCAGACCTTCCAGTTTGTGATAGAACAGAAGCGTAGGCGTAACCGAAAAACTACGGTCGGCATGAATCCTGATATATCATTGGCTGTCCCATTGCATCTTTTTTATGGCTCAGTAGCTGCTTAGGAGAGTTACGGGACGGCTACAGAAGGAAGACCAGGAAGGTCTGTGGGGCACTGTAATATTTTCTTTGACCGCTCTTTTAGTTTTCACTGACTTCCTTGCGGGATACAACAGTTGTGGGACTTTTTGTAAGTGTTATTTTTTTTGGCGGGATTGTTTGTCAAGTGTTTGGAGTTGCAGAGCATAGCCGCATGAAAAATTTAACTGGACAATGTCATGAAATGAAACAAAAAGGGTGAGTAGTTTTCTATCAACATATATTTACAGAATAGTTTTTTCGAACGACTTTGAAGTGTTTTATATAAAACCCGAAAAATGAAGTATCGACCCCTTTTTGAAGTACATAGTAGGCTAACCGAAATAGCGCTTTTTTCAGTTCCCCTGGACTCTCAGAAAATATCTGTTTTTCCGTCACAAAATTTCGGTAAACGCAGACACGGCCTTTTGAAAAGCGTTCAATTTAAATGAAAAAGAACATTTTTTAATTATATTACTTCATTGTTTAGGAACTTTTATTTTACAATATACATCACGAACTTATTAAAAAAGTATAATCAAACAATTATATAATTTAAAAACTGTGAATAGTTTAAAAACTTTCTAAATATTAAAAAAATTTATGGAGCCCTTTTTGAAATAAATAAGATTTCGAGGGGTAGACCACTCTCAATTTGCATGTACGATTGATATACACGCAAAGAATACTTCCGAATACATGAAAATGCATTAGAATACTTGAGAATGCTTTCGAATACTTGGGAATACATCGTAAATGGTGGTCGTAGGTCAGGGAAAATTTGAAAGTCAAGAATAAGTCAGGGATTTTGGAAAAATCTGGCAAAATTCAGGGAATTTCGATAAGAGTCATTTTAAATAACTGCCAAGGATGATTAATTTAAAAAACAATTTATTTTAATTTGAAATTGTCTCATTTTCTTTATAGAATATTACATGTCAAAAATACTTCAAGATAAAGATTTTGGAATTTGAATATTAATGGTCAGGGAGAATGAAGAATTGATGAGGGAAAAATTAGGGAATTTCGTAAATGATGTTTTGTGGCCACCCCGATATAATATTCTTGACAGAAATTTATTTACCTTGCATTTCTATTTCAATATTTTTTCAGTTTCTTCCTGCTGATGATTATATTTTTAGTTAAAAATTGTATTATTTGCTTGAAAATTCAACTGTTTTATTAAAAAATTGTATTTTTGAGTGGAAAATTCAATAATTTTGGCAAAAATTAACTCTTAGTTGGAAACTCATATTTTGGGGTTGAAAATTCAACTAAAATCTTCCATGGTTAAGAATTCGAATATTATCTTTCAATTCGTCTTCTTGATTTAAAAATTAATCTGCAGCCCATGTGCGCCATGCAGTAGAGGCAAGCGGTTTTTGGGAAATTTAAGTTTAGTTAAATAAGAGCCTTGTGAATCAGGGAAAACACAGCTTTATAATTCTACGAAATATGGTTTAATGTTATTTTCTTTACATAAAAAATACAATTTCAGTGTTTGAATAAAATCGGTGTGGGGGGGGGGGGCAGCCTAGGGTCGTCGTTTTACTACTAAATGCGACCCTGGGTTGAATTAAACTGTTCTTGATTTAAAGTACAATTTTTTGGGTTGAAATATTTACTATTACGTAATTTGCTAAAAATTGATCTATTTTCGTTGAAAATTGAAGTACTTGTTCGAAGTTTAAGACATTGTGTTGAACATACATTTTTTTTTGTTAATGATACATCATTTTAGTTGAAAATTTATCCCTTTGGTTAAAAATTCTTTTTTTTTTTGCCGAAATTAATTTTTTTAACTGAACATTTAACTATTTCAGTTGAAGATTCTTCATTTTATGTTAGTTGAAAATTCATTGAACTTTTTTGGTTGAAGGTTCACATCTTTGGTTGAAAATTAAAAACAGTTAACTAATCTTTTTGATTTGAAATTTCCTCCTTTTTGGCCAAAAATACACCTGTTGGGTTAAAAAATAAACTTTTCGTTGGAAATTTATATTTTCAGATTGAAAATTCAATTGTTTTACAGAAAATTAATCTTTTGGCTTGAAAGTTCAACAATTTGGAAGAACATTTTTTCCTTTCACGGCTGAAAAATCTTTATTTGTTGAAAATTCGTCTTTTTGATTTCAAAAATCATCATTTTATTGGAAAATTCATCTTTTTAGTTGAAAATTTGACTATCTTGTTGAAAATTCCCGTCTTAAAAAGAAATATTGGTAAGTATAGGATCGTCTACTTTTTCCGCGGAAAAGTATTGGATTTCCAATTCTTATTCGCGAAAAAAGTTCTAGTCCCAATACTTATCAATATACTTCTTTTTCATAAAGGGAATACGTCTTTTTTATTTAAAAATTTATCTCTTTTTGTAGAAATTCCATCTTTTTTTATTAAGAATGCAACCATTATATTTATTGTTTAGAAATAATCCTTGCATGAATACATCATCTTTGCAGATAAAAAATTTTAATAGATGGCTGAAATTTCAATTATTTTATTACAATTTTTCGGTTGAAAATGACCTTTTTTGTTGAAAATTAATCTTTCCGGGTTTAAAAGTCAACTGTTGTCTAAAAAAATCGACTTTTTGGCTTCAACATTTAACTATTTGGTTGCAAAATTCTTCTTTTTAGTTTAAAAATTATACAATTTGGTTTAGAATTGAACTATTGTATTTAAACCATAACTATTTTGTTAAAAAGTCATTTATTTTGGTCAAAAATTCAACTGTTGTTTTGAAAATTCGTTCATTGAGATTGAAAAATCATATTTTACGGTAGAAAAATCATCATTTTTGGTTGCAATGAATGAATGAATTTGAAATTTTTCCTCCCCGAACGGTGCTAAAACTTTATTGGAGAATATATCTTAAATTAATAGAGATAAGTGATTTTGAATGCAGGTATCTGATGAATTTGTCTTTGTTTGCTCTATAATTGAGGCGCCGGATGCAAGAAGGAGATATTAAATTATTTTGCTGGGGAGGCCCCTGGGCCTTTGAGAATAAAGTTTCGAATTCTAATTTTTTGAATACGCATTTGTATTGATAATTTTGTTACACATCTTTTTCTTTCAATAGAAAAAGTTATAGCTTCTTTAGTTTTTGAATTATTAACAAAAAAACGGGTTTTTTATCTGAATAAAATATCCTGTGTTTTTTCACTTCAACTCGCGACGAAATCGACAATTTTTAATATTTTAAAGTAAAAATTATGAGAGGTATACACTGGCATCTTGTGCGACCGACGACGTTAGCATAAGTTGAAAATATTTATTTGAACAAAAGTTAATAATTTTTTTCCGAAGCGTTGCACAATTCGTGCACGAACAGCTTTGATCGTTTCGAGAGTCGAGCGAATTTTGAGCAAGCAAAAACTTTCAGTGAGAAAGTTGGTCAGGAAGGTTCAAAGAAGTTTTCTGGAAATTTTTAGCTCAATTGAAATAGTAGTTAACAAACTGTTGATGTTTTAATTTTCCGACGCGATCGATTTTCTCCTGCGTAGGCTGCGCCATGCCGGGCAAGCCGTTGCTGCCACATAGTGAAGTGAACTCTGCCTTAGAGTACGTAAGCGATTTTTTAATTCAAATGCAATAAAACATGAGAAATCATGGTTCACAATAATTCGTCTGTTTTCTTTCTGATTACAGTATTTAAACGTTGCCACTTCTAAAGAAATCAGCTTCATAAAATTCTTAAAAATAAATAATCTGTACAAGGCCGTAGCCAGAAAAATTTTTCGGGGAGGGATATATAGCAGGAAAAAATGTCGGCGGGGGATATGCAGCAGAACAAATTTCGGGAGGGGGGTTATGCAGCGGCACACAGGAGAGTATATGTATATTATGTACATGTTTCAAAAATTTGGGGGGGGGGGGAGTCAAACACGCATCACCCCTCCCTGGATACGGCCTTGAATCTGTACACGTTTCCTTTCTGGTATCCCGCATGTCCTCTGTCTAACATCTATTTGTAAATATACCTGCAAACACTTTCTGACTTTTTTTAACCAAAATATTACATGAAATATAAATAATACATAAATATACATGAAATATTACATGATATTTTTTCAAAGTTATATCTGAATACGTATTATGAAATCTGTAAAAATTTCATAATATAAATGCAGTGACGGTTTTTACATGAAAAAAATTACAGATCATTTTTAGAATAAATCTACTATTATTTTGAAGTGGTAATAATAAGCTTTAACTATAGAAAGTCTGGTTAAATTGACCAGTAAATTTACTTAAATTTATTTTTCGTGAGTATTTCATGTGTTTATCAAAATAATTAATATTTACTAATTAAAATCTGCGATAAATATAGTGTTTCCACTTTAATTTTTTTATTTTATTTGTGTTCATCTGTTCATTCATTACATGTTTTTATTTTAATACTACCACCAATTTAACACTAATGATTCTGAATTATCACTACCCATTTTACGTCCTGATTTTTCCTATTTTAAATAAAAATTATCTGTATCTGACCGGCCTCTACGACGGTGTTTGTGTATAGCAAACGTCTGACCGGCCGGATCACAGCCTACGCGAGAGAAAATCGATCGCGTCGGAAAATTAAAACCTTAACAGTTTGTTAACTACAATTTCAATTGAGCTAAAAATTTCCAGAAAACTTCATTGAACCTTCCTGACCAACTTTCTCACTGAAAGTTTTTGCTTGCTCAAAATTTGCTCGACTCACGAAACGATCAAAGTTGTTTGTGCGCGAATTGTGCAACGCCTCCGCGAACAATTATCAACATTTGTTCAAATAAACATTTTCAACTTTTGCTAACGTCATCGGTCGCACAAGATGCCAGTGTATACCTCACATAAATTTTACTTAAAAATATTAGAAAGTGCCGATTTCGTCGCGAGTTGAAGTGAAAAACACGAAATATTTTATTCAGATAAAAAAAAAACAGTTTTTTTTGTAAATAATTCAAAAACTAAAAGAGCTACAACTTTTTCTATCTAAAGAAAAAGAGGCATAACAAAATTATCAATACAAATGCGCATTTAAAAAATTAAAATTCGAAACTTTATTCTCAAAGGCCCAGAGGCCTCCACACTCCAGCAAAATAATTTGCATTGTTCCGCATTTTTATTTTTGCAATTATTTTGCATTAATATTCGTATTATTCTTTACAAGAATAATATGAGTATATCGGTAAATTTCACGCAAAAAAATTGTATTTTATATATTGTTTGTCATATGTTGAGATTATTATGTTTATAAATCATCTAAAATTATAGTGCAAACCAAGACGAATTCAGAGAATTATATTGAAAATGACTTATCTTTATTAATTTGAGAGATATTTTCTTTTAAAGCTTCAACGCCTCATGCGCATCCCTAAATATACACCTATTTGCCTAAAATATATACAGTCATATTTTTTCATGATACATGAAAAGGTATCAAGGTGCCACGGTAATTTTTTGAAAGCTTATATTTTTAACCACCGTAATAAGTATTGTGTTTGAAATAATTCTTTTATTTCAAAAGCTTCAATTTAAAGTTTTGACTTCCCTTTTCCAACTCCCGTACCCTATGCCAGGTCCGTACGTTTAGACTCGATTGTGTTATAAACGTCCATATACGTACGGACTGTCCAAATGTTTAAACTCGGCCGAAATTCAATCTATAACTATCTGTAGATTTTTCCTGCTTAGGATTTAATTACAAGCAGTTTAAATGCAAATTGAAAATGCCAGGCTTTTAAATTAAAATTGCTAAAATTGAAAACTCTTGAATTGAAATTTGTTTATTATTGACATATAGTTTTTAATTATTTATTATTGATGGAATTTTTAAATTTGGATTGCCTTAAGTTTAAAAATGTTAGATTTTGAAGATTTTTATTTTTCAAAAATTCGCAATTTGTACAATACAATGGCAGCATTGAATATTCTAATGAAAAATAATAAAGTTTGGAATTTTCAGTATTAAATTGTTAATTTGCATAACTTCATTCTGCGAAATAATTTTTTTAGTTCATTCTATTTGGAAAAAGCAAATTATATAATTTCGAAGGCAATTTCGAATCTGTCTCGCTTTCGTTGACTCATAATTAGAATAAATTACTTGTCCTATTTTGAAAGATTAAATTTGGAATTTGAAATTTCTAAGGACTTTAATTCAAAATTAAATAATTTTTAAGGCTTCCGATGTTGAAATGTACGTTTATGTAAATTATGAAGTACAAACTTGAAAAACGCATGCAAGGACAAATATTCCTGAGTTCGTCTTCCTACATCTATCCTCCCGGGCACCTGAAATGAAGCAATAAAGCAATAAAGCCAATTCTGAACACAATAAGGAATTTGGGAAAGTCCGAAAGACCAGATGTCGTCTCAAAAATAACCCTAATAAAGATTTACCTAGGCTAGGTCTCCAGAAACTTGTAAAAGTAAAGGACTTAACTAAATCCCGAATCAAATTTACAAATAATGCTTGAGCTTAAATCATATTTGTCTGATTTTTGCCGAGAATAACGTTGCTTCAATCAGTTTTAATCTTTTACCACATTGTTTTGTTAGTTGGAATATGGCATTATAAATTCTATGACAATGTGCTAAAATTTTACATTCACTTTGAATCAAAAATATTTTGATTTCAAGAAATTGAAATACAATAATTCAAATTCCTAAGATCGCCTAGAAATTTAAACATTTAACATATAATAAACATTCAAAATTTAACATTTTGGAAATCTGCCCGCTTCTGGTGCCCATGTAAGTGCGCCTATGGTCCTACGGCATTCACGGTGGGACAAGGGCGCCTTTGTATAAGGGCCGTCGGGGCCGCGGCCCGGGGCCCCCGCAAACACACATACATATCCGCATCGGCACACTTCAAATAAGCTTATTTAGCACAAATATCTCCTTTGCCCCAAATTTTATATAAATCTTGACACTTAATTTTCTCGTAATTACATGTAAAGATTAAATTTCCCATATTCTTTTACATTATTCAATTTCCACGATACTCGCGCTTCGCGCCTAATTTTCCACACACATTTTGTATGTTTGCGACATACGTTATCATATTTTTTAAGACAACTGTTATTATAAGTTCATTTTTAATATCATTCTTAGATCCGGGACTGCGTACTTGGAAATTTTTTTAGACCTCTTAAAAAGCTACAATTCCTTCCTTTGACTTTTTTCCTGAATCGCGTTGTTTGAATAAAAATTGGCATTTTCGATTCCGTTAGCATTTACATGAAATGAATCGGAAACGACGAGTCCTAGCAAAGAATGCTTACACAGAAAAATCTAGGAATAAAATTTTTTGCAGGAAATTTTGTACAGCGATAAAGTTTTGTTCAGCCAACTTCGCGTCTTTCAAAATACATGTGTTTGTCATGGAAAAACAAAAGAAAGTTTAACCGATATTTGTGTAAAGTTTATCCTGTGAAGTTAATATTTGTTGCAGAGAATCTTTCGCCGGAAATCGATGTAAAGTTTATCTTCTGTTGTTTTTCTGTGTAAAGGTGAAACTGGACTCAAAATTGAAATTTAATATTTTTGCATAGCATTTTTAACCGATCAAAGCAGCGTTGGTTTATAAAGGCTGGTAAGGAGCCATCTATCAATTACGCAATACATTTTTTGCAACTCCTTTAATCGTCCCCTCCCCAATGTAACTATATAGTCGTAAAAATGGTTTGAAATGACCCTCCTCCCCTCCTGCCCACCTATTTTAACATAGGTTTGGAAAAATTACGTAATTACGTAATTTTTCCAAATATTTTCAGCCATGTCTTATTCTACAAAAAATTTACAAACTACCCGAGAGATCTGAATTACCAAATAAGTAGAGGTCATCAAAATCAAAACGAAGCAAATTAAAACAATATAGAACATGCAAAAAAGGAGCTGCACTCTTCATTATAGGTGGATTAAAATAACTCCAAAATTGTGAGTAACGATTGCGATTATAATAAAAGCTAATTAAATGTAATGATTGATAATTTATAAATATAATATTCAAAATCTGAGAGTTATAGCAATTCCAACGATATATTATATGACTTGAAAAGTTGAAAATTAAAGATTAAATGTTCAAGTCTATGTGAAATTTCATGGAATATTGTTCAGTATAATTTACTCAAATCTACTACAGTAGCTTAAAATAGAAAATTGCATTTGCTTAAGTGTCGAAAAAAATCAAGAAACTGAATTCGCCAAATTTTTGAGACCAAATTAAAAAAAAAAAGAATTTTCAACCAAATAGTTGAATTTTTATTCAAGAAAGATTTTCAGTCAATAAAACAAAATCTCAGACAAAATGTTGAATTTTCAATAAAAAAATACGAATTTCCTACAAAACAGTTTACTTTTCAACCCAAAGATATGAATTTTCAACCAAAAAGTTGAATTTTTAACGGAGAAGATTAATTTTTTACCCAAAAAGATTAATTTTTAACAAAATACATGAATTTTCACAAAAATACTTGAAATCAAGGAATTTTCAGTCTAATAGTTAAATTTACAACTAAAGAACGGAATTTCCGGTTTTGAAAAGATTCCAAAATAATTTTAAACTTGAAAAGACTTCAAAACATATAAAAAAAAAGTAGATTTGTGAAGATTTTGAACACAAGAATCTTTCTAAGCATTTTGAAATGTTTCAGAAGAATAAACATTTTTTATCAAAATTCTTAGGAAAACGAAACATGATTTTTTTAATTGATTTGAAAAAAAATTACAAAATTTTCAAAATAGAATCTGGATGATTTTAAGGCCATTTTTTTAATTTTGCAGGATTTTCAAAAATTTGTGGGAAAATTCGAGTTTCAAAATAATAAACAAATTTGCATCAGATACCTGGAACATTCTCAAATGATTTTTTTCAGCAAAAATTTTTGAGTAAATATTTAAAAAGATTTCCGAACAAATTTTGATGAATAAATTAATATTTCTAGCTTAAAATTGCTTAAAACTATATATGTAATTAAATTTGTTTCTATTTATTCTTCTATTCCATATTTTGGCTGAGATTTTTTTCCTTTATTGACTGAAAAATCTTTCTTAGTTAAAAATGCAGCGCTTCTTTTTTTAAAGCCCTTTTTTTGAATCAGTCTCTTTTGGTTGAGGCTTAAATTACTAAAAAGAAAACAGAAGTGCCAGTAGTACATTTAAGCAAATGCAATTTCCTATTTTGAACCCTGTTCAAAATTTTTAAAGTTAGGTTCGAAAAACGACACTTATGAGAATTGATTCCACGCAAATCCTTTATATTCTGCTTTATATATATGTTAAAATAGTATTTTTAATTAACTTTCATAAATAAAAAATTGGTTAAGCAATAAGAAATTTACGATGTTTGATTGGGATTGCACAATTATTTAAGAATAATTTTCGAAAATGCGATTGGTTGAGAAATAAACCAAATATATCATGTTAGTTAATAAGTTTTCAAATTTGGCAAAATTTTAGCTTCTGGAATTTCCCAAGTAAAATATTGCACCAATCAATTAAAGCTACTGCAGTGGATTTTAGTAACATATATTGAACCAATTTTCATAAAATTTTACATGAACTTGAACATTTATTCTTTAATTTTCAACTTTGTAAGTCAAATGACAGATCGTCGGAATCGTTATATTTCGTAGATTTTTAATATTATATTTATAAATGGCCAAGTGATACATTCAAAAAATGCTTTATTCCACATTTTAATCCTCGTTGGGTACCGAGGATTACCGCTGACCAGTTCGTAAATAGGTACCCAGGGCGGAGTTAACCATCGCCCATTTTTTTTTCTGGTCTGAAGTCACAAAACGATTTACGTATGGTTATACTAGCCTTCTACCTGGGATTAGCGTAGGCCGTAGACTTTTAGTTAGACTAAAACTAGACTAGCTACCCTTTTTCAAAACCATTACTTTTCTGGTAGTAGTGAAACTTGGCAGGTAGTTATGATGGTCGTAATTCTTAAAAACAAATTTTCAAGAAAAGCACCTGAAGGAAAAAACTCAAGTAGCTAGACTTTTAATATGATATTTTTTCTCTTATTATCAAGCTATCTTTTCTATTTTTTAGTATATGTTCGTGATAATGTAAGCTTTCGTGAAGTGTTAATTTTAAATAAAAAATTATATAGATGACTAGATATAGTCTCTGAAAAGTGTAAAAATCACCAGATTTAATATTAGATTACAGCTTCAAATGTAAGGTTTATTTAGAGTACTTTTTTGAAAAATCATTTTCAACGTGTCATAACACAGTTTGCGAATGGACATCAATATCCAACAATTTTAAGGTGGTCCAAAAAAGGAATTAAAAAAGAGCCTATTTTTCCCTTGTTAAATTCTTGATTAGCACATATCCATAAAGCAAAAACTGCCGCGGTTTTCGAAAAAAACCCTCAATTATGCGTATTCAGGTGCCACTTTTTGACCTCTCACAAACAGGCTGCGTGTAGTATTGTGCTATACTTTATTGAATATTAATAATAATTTAATTTATTCAATATTATGCATGCTTGTCAGTGTATAAAAGAATCACTCGCAAACTGCAATTTTAATTAGCAGCGAATTTATATTATATAAGTCATTTACTTATTTTTAGTCATGGTTTAATAACGAGGATATCCAAAGCTACAAATGTATTCTCAGTTGTATCAAGCATTGCGATACTTTAGTACTGATATGTATTATGATATAACTAAGCCGTAGTACAGTTAGTACTAGGAATCATACTTGTTAATAAATGCTCCATATGAATGGCAGAAGAGAAGGAGAAGATATTATCAGGCCTACGCCGGCTTATCTTCAAAACCATTATTATCAACAATAAACATCAGGAACTGAAAACGCTATCTAAGTTTATGAAGAAGATTATGGAATTAATGTAAAACAATTATGATCGAGAATACCTTTAAAATTAGGGCTTGTAGGGGGGCGCAAGGCAATGAGAAATACATTGTTTATAGGGCTGTAGATAAATAATGGCTTATTGTACAAGAAAATGCCAAACGCGTGAAACGTTTTATTTTTTTGTTTGAAAGTTTATGGAAAAATCGAAAAAAACAATTCATTCGGCTGGTTGACTTTTTTAGATATAAAAATAATAATAATTGAATAAGCTTTTTCTCACGGGGAAGATTTCAACGTTTTTCTTTCCTCGAAACCATGATCAATAATATTTAAATATTTTCAATGAACATGACAATTTTGAGCACTTTTTAATAGAGAAAATTTCATACTACATAGGTTTTTGCATTTGTTTCACATACTTACAACCCATAACGTATTAAATTAATACATATCTTTTTCATTTTGAAGATTGCATTTAAACTTTAATAAACTCTTACCTCATTTCTCAAATACAGTCATATTCTTTTTGCCTTTTTAATACTTAATTTATGTCATTAAAGTGCTATCATATCACTTCATTATTCATTTCAGCATAAGCTTAGAACTGCGAAGCCATAAATCCAGCTTTAGAATATTGTATCATACAGACCTTTAAAAATGCATCAATCCTTATATCAACTTACATTTCCTAGAAATTCTCCCTTCCACCCATTCTCATCTCCAATTGATAGTCTTTAAACAAACATGTGTCTAGGGAGATAAGACGCTGACAGCCGAGGAGTGGGGGTAGGCGCCAGACGTCAGAGCAAACGCCGGGGAGTGGGGTTATGCCGTCTGGAGAGCCATAGTTGCCCTTAACGACAACGGTGCTTATCAGGTCATCAAATTAAAAGCTTTAAAATTACATGTAAAAGAAAATGTAGAACTGTGCAAAATTATTTAGCATGACGAAGACAAGAACGCCAATCTAATCAACGTTTTCAAAAGTAGAAAAAGTGATAATAAACAAAGGTTTTGTGGAATAAAATTTTTCAGATATTTAACGGCCTTTATTAGGTCGTATTCATACATTAAACGGTTTTTATCGGGTTAGCAAAAAAAATGAGATTTTGTTTAATGTAACTAATAGAGGACAGTCTGCTGAGATGTTCACTGCCTTTTTTCTGTTTATGAACTTTTAGTAAATGCGTGGTTAGAAAAATACATCAAACGGTGCTTATCAGATCGTAAAAAATTAATTTATTCGAAATGACGTGTAAAAGAAAATGCAGAACTTTGCAAATTATTTAGCATGAAAAACACTAGAACGCCAATCTATTCAACGTTTTTAAAAGTCGAAAAAATAATAATAAACAAAGGTTTCGAGGGGTGAAAATTTTCATAGATTTAACAGTGTTTATCAGGTTGCATTCATATATTGAACTGCGTTTATCAGGTGGGCGAGATAATGAGATTTTGTTCAATGTGACTAATAGAGGACAGTCTTTAGAGATGTTAACTACCTTTTTTTTTGTTTTTGACATTTTAGTAAATATATGGGTGAAAAAATACATAAAACGGTGCTTATCAATTCATCAAATTAAAAGCTTTAAAATTACATGTAAAAGAAAATGTAGAACTATGCAAATTATTTAGTGTGACGAACACAAAAACGCCAATCTAATCAAAGTTTTCAAAAGTCGCAAAAATAATAATAGACAACCTGGTAAGAAGAGAAGAATTAAAAAAAAAATTGATACTTTCATATTTAAACGAAAGAGTGAGCATTATTTAATTTTTGTGTATGTTCTAATTTTCCATCGGGAAAAGTGCCCAACGAAAGAATAGGTTTATCTCCGAAACCAATTCTTTTCTATTTCCTTAACGAATGCCGCCTGTGTTATGTTCCATACGCGCGAAAAAATTTGCTATTTTTTCAATTCCTCTTAATGCGAGCAGTGGACGCACCTCTCATGGTTATTTTTAATTCCAAACTTACATGCTGTATTTTCGATTAATTTAATTCTTTCTAATCCTCCATAAAATGCGTGCACTTACATGATTTCTCTTCCTCCGTGTGTAACATAAGTTTGAAAATTTCAATTTTGTTGTCCTCTCCTAACCCCTAAAAACGATTTCACATGTTTAGCAGTCAAGTTGCAAAAAGTTAAAGCAAACCAAAAATCCAAAGTCAAACCAAGAAAATGGTAAGCAGAAAATTTCAAAAATTTGATTTCGACTATGCTGGATAATTTTTATAATTAATCATTTGAACATGATAATCTTTTATATTTTAAACTTAATAAAAACTCTGTGACTGATTTCTATTCTTTATTTTACATTTCTCCACTTTTTAATTCCTCCCAATACGCTTCCATTACATTTTTCTTAGTCGATTGAAAGGACTAGCTTTTGCGTCTTCAAAGTGACATTATTCTCTTTCTTCCTATTATTTCTTTTGCATTCCTCCACTTTTAATTCCTCCCAATACACTGCCATTACATTTTTCTAAGTCGATTAAAAGGAATAGGTTTTACTTTTTTTTCCTACTCGTTGGTGAAACTTTCAATGGAGGAAAATTCACGTATTAATGAGAATTCAGATTTTGAATTTGTTTGAATTCTTCTCTTCTTACCAGGAAAGGTTTTGAGGGATACAATTTTTCATAGATTTAACGGTGTTTATAAGGTCACATTTTTTGATTGAGAAAGAGGATTGTGGGGGCAGTAGATGCATTGTGAGGTGAAATAAAAGAAGGGGAGGTGTTCATAAAAAGGTGAAAGTGAAATTGTGGAATTGGAGCTTGTAGGGAAGGAGAAAAACTGAAATGTGTAAACTGAAGCGTGGGAATTTGAGGTTAGGGGATGAACCGGAAGGGCCAAGGAAGAAAGCGCCGGAGACACGCGTGGCGAGAGCGGCAACTAGAAAGAGGTGGTAGTCTGACTACAGTGGTGATATAAGTGAAAAGTCTCAGCTGACGGGAAGAGAGAGAAAGAGGAGGGGAGACATCAGCGTCTTAGCGGAAGAAAGTGGAGCAGAGTGATCAGTGGAGAAGAAGAGAAGAGGAAGAAGAAAATGGAGGCTTGGTGGGAGTTGGTTGAACTGGAGTGGGAGAAGGAGAGGGAATTAGTGAACCTGGAGAGCAAGAAAGAAAGGGAGAAAATGATGGAAGAAATGGTGAAAATGAATCAGAGCATCCAGGAGCTCAACCTCTAAGTGGAAGAATGGATGGAGAAGGCGAAAGAAGTGAAACCGAAAGTAGAGGGTGTCTTGTCAGCGAGAAGGAAGAAGAGAAAGACGAGGGATGTAAGTAGTCAGACGGAGGAGGAAGAGAAGGAGAGTACGTGGAAGAATCTGCCGATAGAGTTGTCGAAGGAAGAATGGACAGGGAAGAAGGAGGCCAGAGCTCTGAGAAGGAGGCATTGGCGAGTCCTGGGGGTTAGCGGAGAGGACTGTGTGGTAGTGAGCGTCGTGAGGAGTTTAGCGGAGAATTCACAGCGGGTAGCTAAGGTGGAGCAATCTTGGAAAATAGACGGAGGGCTTACGCTGAAGCTGAAAACAGCAGAAAATAAAAACTAAATTTTGGAAGCAAGGGGCAAACTGAAAAATACAGGGATGTGGATAGATGAAGACTGGACTGAGAGAGAGGAGGAGATAGAGGATTGGCTAAGGAAAGAGTAGGAGAGAATGGCAGGAATGGGAGTTGAAGTTAAGCTGAGGTACATGAGGGCGAAAATCGGCGAGACCATCTAGAAGGGGAATGAGAAGGAGGGAAGAATTGAGGTGATTTGTCTGGAGGAGAAAGAAGAGGAACACAAAGAGGAAAAAGAGGGAAAGAAGAAATAGAGAGGTGAAAGTGGGAAAAAAGCGAAAAAAGTGAAAAGCAGAGCAATGTAGGGTTATGTCAAAGGTGACAGAGTAACAGATTAGGAGCTTAGGGACAGTTGTGGTGTAAGAAGGAATGTACTTGGGTAAGCGCCTGTAATGTAAATTAGTTAGAAGTGAAGAAGAGCTGGTTATGTGAGTGAAGGGACAAGAGTAGGTAAGCGCCTGATTTGTTATACGGATAAAGAGTAATGGGGAGGACATGTGTTTTTTCGCTTTAGTTTAATAAATAAGAGAAAAAATGAGGAAGAAAATAGAAGTATTTGTGTTTCTGGTGAAGTAAATAGGAAAAGAAAGAAGGATAATGTATGAAAGGGTCAAGGAGGTATGGGTGGTAGCTTGCTCATGTCATAAGATGTAAAGTGAGGAGTTGATTAGTTTTAAGTGTAAGCAAAAAATATGGTGAGAAGGAGAAAGTAATTGTAATTGTAAGATAGGGCTTCCATTTCCTCTTAATGTTACGGTAAATTTAAGATATGTGTAGATATTTGTAAAGGTTTTGAAGACTCTCAAACCCGTAACAGGGAGAGAGTATAATAAATTACATAGAGGACAGTCTCTTAAGATGTTTACTCCTCTATCTTCTGTTTTTAATCTTTCAGTACATGCGTGAGAGGAAAAATACATTAAACGTGCATATTAGTTCGCAAATTAAAGGCCCCTAAAATGACATGTAAAAGGAAACATAGAAATGTGCAAATTATTCAGCAGGAAGAACGCAAGAACGCCAATTTAATCAACGCTTTCAAAAGTCGAAAAAATAATAATAAACAAAGGTTCTGAGAGATAAAATTTGTCGCAGACTTAACGGTGCTTTGATAGCACAACAGTTTGCAGCAAACTTGCCTAAAGTTTGCGGTGCAAGGTTCGGGAACTTGCACCGCAAGATTTAGGCAAGTTTGCCGCAAGTGAGACAATGTCCGCTTTACGGCAACCTTGAGAGGCAAACTTGAGGGAGACTTGTACCGTAAGTTTGAGGGAAGCTTGCGAGGCAAACTTGAGGGAATTTCGAAACGTAATTTTGAGGAAAGCTTGCGCAGCAGTAGTGTGGAAATATTGCAATACAACAAGTAGGGAAGCTTGTGAAGCAATATTTAGGAAAGCTTGCAAAGCAATATTCAGAAAAGCTTGCACGGCAATGGTCAGGGAGCGTTTTTTAAAAATAAAATAATCGCACAAATGTATGCAACTACAGAATTAAAGGACAAGTGGAAAACAAGTAATTAAATACAGCACTGCTTAATATGTTCTTGCGAAAGTAAGTTTTAGTGTCTGTTTAACAAGTAAGGTAAGTCATGCTTATACATACTAATTGATAGTACCATGCAACATTTTATATCAAATTACAATTGAACATTTTTTAACTTCTCGCCGTTATTAACCTAATTAGTCTTTCCATTTAAAGCTAAACAGTACTCAAATGTTAAGTTTCAAACATAATTTCTATAGACTAACCTTAGTGACTTATGTAATGTGTTAAGTACAATATCACAATTATCATATAATTAAATTCTTGAAGAACCTCCTTAAGATTTAGAGATGGGACGAGCAGTACTTCGGCTACTGCTTGCCCTCCGGCAGGCAGGAACTCCTGCTTGCCAAAGTCCAGTTTTAAACTGCGGCTACTGCTCCCTCCGGCCGCCGGAGGAAGCAGTAAGCAGTAACTTCGGCCGGATTCCTACTGCGTTTTTTTATCCTACTTCAAACTCCGGCGTCAGGTACCTGGAGCCCTGGACTCTTTTTTTTCTTCGTCTTCTGACTCTTTTTTTCTAACACTTTATTTCCTTTTCCTATTGAGTTCAGAATTGAATGCCAGTAATTCAATATTGAGAAAATGAGAATTTTAACAGTTTGAAGTAATGAACTTATATTTTACTTTTAATTTTCTAAGTGATTTGTAAATGAAATATAAATTATTTATTTTATTTAGATAATAAAACAATATAAGAGACATGAGGGTAGTGAATGGCATATTTCAGTTTCTAAATAATTATTACAATAATTGTTTATAATATCGGATGTTGATTTTGGCTTTCGGGTCAGAATAAATAACTCCATTATTTTTTAATTAAACCAAACGTTTCGGCGCACCATGGTGGCCCTCATCAGTGGTTAATTTTCATTCTGGAAAAGACAGTTACAACAAATATTTATAAGGGACGCATTGTAAGAATCTAGTTTGAATAAGAAAATTATTCAAAATTTAATTTAGTACAGCTTTGAATGTCTTTTGTAATACAATGATTGGACAAATTAATCAAATAAAATTTGTAATATAATGTAAGGGTCTAGTACAGTCTTAAGTGACAATAGGCTTCGGTAATTTTCACAAGGTTAGTTGACAAAAATCTGTTGAATCAAAATTCGTATTTTAAACTTGGATAAAATCTCACATTTACCAGTTAATTTTATTGCATTGTAAATTTTATTCGCTGCTTATAACAAATAAGTTCACCCAACTATTATGATGACAATACATTTTTCAATTTCTAAGAACTGTATCAAAGTTTCTAAAACCTATTATCACTTAAGACTGCACTAGAACCTTATATTATATTGCAAATTTTATTCTATTAATTTGTCCCATTATTTTAGGTTAACACACTTCTTTAGATTATATTTCAAATTTTAATAATTTATCCAATTATTGTAATGGCAACGCACATTTGATATTTATGCAAACATTACCAAAGACATTCAAAACTGTACTAAACCAAATTTGCAATAATTTTCTTATTTAAACTAGATTCATACACTGCATCCCTTATGAATATTTTTTGTGACTGTCTTTTCCAGAATAAAAATTAACCACTGATGAGGGCCACCATTGTACGCCGAAACATTTGGTTCAATTAAATATTGATAAAATTATTTATCCTGACTCTAAAGCCAAAATCAACATAAAATATTATAAACAATTATTTTCCTCGAGGGTCAATATAATCTCCTCATTGAGAATTATTTTAATGTCTTCCTCAAATTGATTGTTAATAGTAGCCATTTTAGATTCACATACAAATCACAGATGTGTTTTTCTCTGAGTACATTATTAAATTACTAGTTTACATATCATCAATTACGCAATCAAACAAGAAACTGTACTGTGCTAAATATTGCTCTGTACACTATGTTTCGTGGCAAATTCACATTCTCTGACATTTTTCTCGTCAATAATTATCTATTATGTTAAAAAATCGGCTAAAAGTGAATGAAAATACGAAAATATATCCAAACAATTATTATCTAATGAAGAACAGTAATATTATATTGTTTTTATTATAACAGTATAACAACCTAATTTAAAGAATTACACAGTTACACAAAAACAAAATTTCTGGCCTGGGGGTCAGACCATGTTTATTATATGTTTTTGGGGTCGCTGAAACCGATTTCGAATTCCATTTCACCCTATCATGTCAGGTTTTTGACTTGACCTTGAAAAATATTATAATCCGAGCCCAATTAGCCAGTTATATTTAAAAAAAAGAGAATGAGTCACTGTTTGAACTAAAATGAGTTTATGACCTCAAAGGGTAGTTTAATGCATTTCGTAAATAAAATATGCACAAGAACAGATTTAAATCAGACAGCCAGACATATTTGAAGTCATAGAATCTTCTGGCAACGAAATATGACGTTTCATAGAGGACATTAGGTCACACATACTCTTCCGGCTTAAAACATTGTTTCTAATAAGTTATAAGTATTAGAAATGTGTAGATTGTTTTTGAAAAAAATTCTAAGTCGTTCTCTAAATCTGTATATTAAATTTCTCTTTCCAGATTCTGATGAGGTATATCGTGAATCGTCCTCTTAGAAAGACCCTGATAAAATTTTAAACCGGTTCTAAGTTGAAAAAAGTGATATAGATTTTTTTGGTAACGTAAAAAGCGAACCCAAACTTTATATTTTTTGAAATCTTTTGATCATATTTTTACGTAAATGAGGACGACATCCTGTAAGTTTTATGCGGGCGAAATAATTTTTTGTCGGAAAGAATGTTATGTTTTTAAATTAAGTTTTCGATAGATACAAAAAATGTATTTTTCTTATAAGTTACATTCTTTGTGTAATGTTGCATAAAGCGTAAAAATGGGGTTTTCCATAACACCGATTCCATTTCAAAGCATGCAGAGAGGTCCAGGTCAGGGTGTCCGAATAAACTGGCCTCGAAATATACTATTTTACAGAAAAATAAAGGGTTACGTATATTGTGGTATAGCCGAAATAACTTGATCTTAATAATTACGAGCTATTGAATTTAACCTTCCAATTACCGAAATATAAGGAAAGGGACAGCTTTTTACGTGAAATACTGCATGTTTCTACTGATGGCGCGTATGTGGATATAAATTTTTGTAAATGATAAAGGAATCCTTGATCTATCGAATAATCTGAAGAAAACATAACAATTTCTGAAAATTGCTCAATGGCGGCCATTTTTCTGAACACATTGAAACTGCTTTTTCTCAAAAAGCCTACATCTTAAATTTTTATTTGTTCGGAAAATATTGCTAAAACCGAGCACTAAATTTTGCATACATACTTTGAAGTTGAATCATTTTTTTCCGCAAATGATTTTTTTTTCAAATTAAAATTTGTGCGTTAGCTGCTAAGAAGAAGGGTAAATGTAAAGAGTAAAAATTTATTTAGAATTGAAATTTATACCAAAAAGTCTATTACACTTTTTGAAAAGTTTTATTCCATCGACTTAAATATTTAGTTTTTTAATTACAGCTGCCTCTGCACTTGATGTCTTGGCTCATTCTCTCCATTTTCTTCATTTTTGAAAGAAAGTTACACATATTTTGTACGTGCAAAAGGTACAAGATATCTAAAATTCTAAAAAGATCACTTATTTATAAGTCAATTATAGTTTTTTTGATTTTTTGTAATTTCCGTGGAAGACACTGATTTTATTTTCATCGACATGTAACATACAATAAATTTTGAATTGTATATGTACATGAAAATGTACGAAAAATGAAATTTTGGTTCAAATTTATTCAGCGATGATAGAGAAATTCACCCTATTTCTGATCAGTTTATACAAAAAATTTAAATTTCTGATTTTGCCAATTTATTCTGTTACCCTAACCTGCACCTCTCTTCATAATTTGAAACGAAATCGGGCATAACATCGATTTTCCTCTTCTTTACAATTCAGCTGAAAAAATCAAGTTGTAATTAATAGAAAAATCTTTTCCCTTTTTCAAATCCAATATTTTGTTTACAATAATTCTTGTATACAGGCCAAATTCTGTCAGTATATGTGACCGTCCACGAAGAAAGGGACCTAATGCGTCAAAGCTGAATTTTACAGGACGGGCGATTGTAGCAGAGCCTGCAAGCCAGCATTTAAGTAGTGCGGATGCGTCTCCGAAAAGCACCCCCTCCACTTACCACTACACTTTTAGGCACGAGACAGTGGATCTCACGGACACGTCGCGTACAGCTGTGTGGTAAGTGGTGGGGCTGGCTTTCGTAGACCTCTCGTTCGCTCTCCCCGTACGCTTATCATGCCTATGTTTGCAGCTTAATAACAAGAAAAGTAATTCACTTAATCAATTTCTGATTACTGGAAATGAAAGAGCAACTCAGAAACTATCGATTGGTGTAAGAAAATGAAAATCGATTTTTTCCGCATTAGGTCCCTTTCTTCGTGGACGGTCACATATGTTTTTTCTATGAATTTAAGAAAAGCTACAAGAAATAGAAAGGCGGAATTTCTTATTTCGATAGTCTTTTCATGTTTAACAAAAAATTAATGCCCTTTTCTTCACTTTGAAGCCGTTCACAACATTTTCCAGAACTTTGCAAGAGAGAACTTGAATATACTAAATATATAAAGAAAATTTTCATATACCTCATCTGAATCTAAAAATGAAAGACAAATATATCAATCAGGTCAAAAGTTGTAGAGATTTAGAAGACAAATTTATAATTATTTTTCTAGGAACAAGCTTTAAATTTTTAGGACTTAAGACATCGAAGAAATTTTTTTCTGAAACCGTAATATGTGATCAAATTTCCTCCTGAAAAGAACATATTACGTCGCAATAAGATTTTATGAGTTGAAAAGTACCTGTCTGTATAGTTTCAAATAGGATTGCTTACGAAACCTTATTTTTAGAAATTAAAAACAAAGTTTTGGTTCAAAGAAATATAATAAAGATCTGAAATTCGTCATATTTCTTCAAAAATTAAATTGAATAGTGCGTTTTTGATAACAAAAAAATGCAAATTAAAAGAAAAACTGTGACAAATAGCAGTTGACCAAGAACCAAGTATGTTTCAAAACATCATTTTTTAAAAGTATAAAGCATAAAGAAGGCGGAGAAAGAATAAGGAAAAGAGTTTGATGTTGCTTTGGTTGTCTCTTTCTTTTGTCCCCCTCTTTTTTCCTCTCATATATGACTGTCACTCATGATCCGATTAAACTGTTGCTTAAAAAAATACATAATCATATAATAAAATTTACATTAATGAAAAGTATTCTTTGCATCAAATCAAATTTCATTTTACTACAAAAGGAGACATCAAAGAAGTACTTTTCGTATACAATTCGAAAAAATGTAATTTTCTTAAATAAGCGTTTCACAAATATTACATTTGAATTGTAATTATCGCTCATTCAAGTCTCTATTAGGATGAACCCGAAGCACAAAATATCTAAATAAAAGTTTAATAATTTTGAATTTTACAAAGCTTTTATGAAATTTATTTGAATGAAACATACGATTCCCAATCCGTATATTCCTATTTTCCTAATCGACTTAATTAAACTTAAACTCAAGAAATCATAAAACTAGTAACTCCAAGGGAACCGAGAATAATCTTAAAATATATATAGATATATTACAGCTAAATATAAGGTAGAGAAACTTTGAAGGCTTGAACCCTTTAGCGCACATGTGTTTCCATTGTCATGGCCGGAGGAAGCAGTAGGAAAACCTGCCGGAGTTTGCAGGAGGAATCCGGCAATTCAGGGTACTGAGCTACTGCCACTTCGGCGGGCAGGAGAAATACCGGCCGGAGTCTGCAGTAGGTCCTGCAAAGCTCCTGCGAGCAGTAGGTACTGCTTCGCCGAAGTTTGCAGGAGGCCGGAGGGCAGTAAGCAGTAGGATTCCTACTGCTCGTCCCATCTCTATTAAGATTAAATATTGCTTTCGAAGTGCATTTATAATTGCGCATTGTGAACATGTTGTTGTTTATAAACTCAATTAGTCTTTCGATATTAAAGATTAAATATACTTAAATATAAGATACATTCTCAAAACACAAAAGGAAGTAGTAACACTCCTTTAAGTTAATGTTTAGGCACCTACTGCTCAGATGTTCTACAAGATGAATTAGGAATAATCTTCGTCATCGCCTTCCTCCAAATCTAACTGTATATTTTTTTCTCTTTCTTGTGCTCTCCCAGCATTTTTCCTGAGGTAACAATGGTTTTAATGAGTTATCAAGGCATTGATAGAGCCAATTTTTCACACTTTTAGTGGTTGATACAATCGTCTAGATTTAGATTCAGATTATTGATTCAGATCTCAGGTATCCAGGAGACAGCGTCGTTGCTTGTCGCTGTTCCCACCTGTTTTAATTTTTCTTGCCTTGATAAGGGTGCTGTGTGAGCACCGAAACGTTGGTAAATAATTTGTTTTTTATTGTGATTTGATAATAATAAAAATAAAAAAGACGAAAGAAATAAAAAAGAGAAGGAAGGGTATTTAGTTGGTTGCTTTCTCATTTTTCTTTCCTCTTTTTTATTTTTGTCCAGAGAAACCAATTTTTTTATTTTCTTTTTTAGGAATTGCAATAGGAGCATTTTGTGGTGGTTGTTCAAATTTTATATTTGAATTCTTGTTTTATTTTCAGGAATTCTATACAATATTGACTTGATTATTGGACGTTGAATGGGATTTCGAATTTGATTTTAGTCTCATTTGAAATTCTTCACTTTTGATACAATCGTTGCATCCGGATCCACAATATCGACTGCACCTATCATAAAGAATTGTGGCATTAGCATGTGAAAGAAAAAGTCATGGATTATCGGAAAAAATTTAACCATTGCTTTCTCAATAAAAATTATTGTAGGTGATAACTGCTTAATTCAATTTCTGTAAGTTTTTAAAAGTACAGTAAAGTCTCGCGTATTTCCGTGTCCTTGAAACAAAGGGATTCGTTATTTTTAAGGCTGGAGGGGCCCCCACCTCTACCGCGAGTGGGCAGGTTCTTTTCATCAAGCGACTTCATTGGCTGCCCGGCCTTGTATCTCTGCGCTTGCTCTAAGCAACGTTTTCAACTGCGCATGTGCCAAAAACCGCGGTCGATTTGAAATTAATAAATATGTACTATCAATAATAGTATTATGATTGTGCCCCTAACAATTTTTTTTAAGGATTGCCAAAATTTTTGAACATTCCGCATACAACAAGAAAAAATATATAATATATACGAGATGGCAAATTTAAAACCTTGGCGCCAGACATAAAAGAAGAACGGAAAATTTCTTCAGTAAGGCTTTTAATGACTTTTTCATAATTAAAATTTGACAATATATCAATTCGTATGTAAGGAAAAGTTTAATAGATAAAAAATATCCCCCAGATTACGAATATCCTGGTTATTATTCTTTTTCAAAATTTGGGTCAATTTTTGGTTAAATAATTTTTTTGATAATTTCATTATATGTTAACAAAGAAAATAAATTTTTTTTAGCATCTCTGACCAAAACTAAAACTTTTTGTTTCTTCCACTTTTTCGTAGGATAAACTGTTTGCTCAAAAAGATGTAAGACTTGTACATTGTCTATATCGAGGTCATCTCTTGAAAGAAAAACGAACTGTCCCGTTCGAATGAAAACTTCTTTCCTTAAATTGTTGTTAAGAATTGCTCAAATGTTAAAACATGACTTTTTTATACTAAAAATCACATAAAATCAACCACAAAAGTATAAACAAAAGTAAAATATTATTTCCATGTATGTCACATTTTTGCATAAAGTAATATGAAATCATCGAATATTGTAATAAATATAAAATTTCCTTGAAATAGTACAATTTGCCAACTAAAAATCAATGTAGCAGACTCAAATATTTCGCGGCATATTGAGGATTGCAACTTGGCCTGAATGGTAATCTTTTCAATTGTAGAATGCATGTGCACATTTCTGTTTCTTCATCCTTTTATCGGTTGGAAACCTTCCAGTTTCACGCAATACAAGCAACTGTCCGAAATTTGAGGCTAGAGTGACACTACCCTGATATTTGGATGTTTTATTTTATTT
Organism: Andricus quercusramuli; assembly: GCA_932178445.1. NCBI lineage: Eukaryota > Metazoa > Arthropoda > Insecta > Hymenoptera > Cynipidae > Andricus > Andricus quercusramuli. The sequence continues at coordinate 28,526 of CAKNXH010044085.1, forward strand.
CGTGACACTCAAAGGTCGTGAATCGTCAAAATAATGGAACATGAGTGAGGAAATAAATTCTACACTTGAGAAATATTACTATTCGTAAATTTATGATTTATTTCTACCTTTAGCATATTATCACTAAAAAATTGTGTGGATTCCTATAACGTCATGCTGAAATACTCAATTCAAGGCTTCCCGCTCTTCGGGCCTCTTTTTTCATTCGTCAGCCACAGACACGGAGGAGAGTGTGCAGGGAGCGTGGTGGGAGTTGACGGAACTGCGCAATTTGAAATAACCGTATTGAGTATGTGCAGGTGAACGGGTGGCGCCACGGTGGTGACTAATGGCATTACTTGTACGCTAGAATCGGCTGTGTCACTGTGCAATAAGTTGTGAAGAAGTGTGAAAATTGTTGAAAAAGTAGTGAAAGTTTGAAATAGTTGATCAAAAATGGAAATCATATAAAAAAAGGTAAGCAGCAATGGCTTAAAAAATAAGTAATTGCATAATATTTGTCATAAATTGTGGTTCAAGTGTTTTAAAAAATGTGAATATTACAGGTGGATTTGTGTTTAAGAACGGGTTTTGAGTCAGTCAATCATTCTATTAATTTTAAAATGACGACTATCGAAAAAGGGAAACAATTGGCTGAAACTAACGTTATTAAAGTAGAAGAATCGAAGTCCGCAGTCATGTCAAGAATATGCAGCGAAGTCTTAAGACAGACATCAATAAGTGCACCAGCGTACAAAGTGAATTTTTATGTATGTAATTTTTTATTTTAATTTATTTAATTTATTTGTTTATTTAGAATTTTATTTTTCATTTATTTTTTTTACATTTTTTTTATTTTATTATTTATTTTAAATACAATTTATCAATCTATTCCTAACCTCTGAAAGTGAGTCCGAGTGCAGTTTTTGATTTTTTTTAAATATACATAGGTCCAAATGCGGATCAGTGTCAAGAAAGATTGGAACTAACATTTTTATTAAAAAGCGGATGTTAGTAGATAAGTTTGAGTTTCGAAAATCTCAAGTAGAATTTAAGGTTAGGTATGAAATCACTACTTTTCATGTTTGCCGCATTCTGTAAATGGTACAAGATCGTCGGAACCTTATTAATTTATCGAAACTTCATGATTTTATGAATATTCTAAATTTCATATTTTAAAATTTCTACGATTTTAAAAATTGTTTAATGTTGGATGCAGTGAAATATAGATTGCCTGTTCGTGAATATTCATAATTTGAAATTATTCATTGTACAGGGTTCGAATGTATTATCTCTACTTTTATTTTCAATTTTATATTCTGAAATAAACCTGAATAAAACAGAAAACTGTGCTTATTTGAAAGAGTATTATTGTTGTCTATATAACTTATAACTGCTTCAAAGCTTTCCTTATGCTTTATCATCCCACAGTAATTTTTATAATTAATTCGTGTTCTGGAAAAAATAACATTTAAGTAACTCTCAGAAGTTAAAAAATTACTTCATTCCATTCTCTTAATTAGACCAAAGTTTTCCATTTGAAAAAATTTCTGTTAATTTTGTATTTAGTAGAAATTGCATCTTTTTCATTTATTATACTATTAGATGCATATAGTTTGAAAATATATTTTCTTATTTCAACAATTAATGACTTTTTCAATTATTTTCCAATTGAAATATTTTACTTTATTCACTAAACATGGAATTAGTTTTAACAATTACTTTAAGTCCACAAAATTCGATTAATATTATTTGTATCATATTGTTAATTTATGTCCAAAGTCACTTTTTATTCTCCTTAAACAATCAATATTTACTGAACTTTAGTCCAAAGGTACGAATTATGTAACAACTTTTATTCCTTATTATCAATTAACCATTTCAATCTCTTCAATAATACTATTCATTCACTTATTATTTGTTTATTCAATAAATTAAAATTTTATTGCAAAACTCCAATTAAAAACAATTCCGGCCTATAAATTTACAAACTTCTTTTTCAATTGAAAGTTGTCAATTGAATCCAAAAAACGGTTCATTGGCTTGCGAAACAATTCAGTGCAGTAGACGGCACAATGATTCTATTGCATATCTACAATTCACTGCAGTTGCATACATTCAATTCAATTCACTGACAAATTTTTCAATTGCGATTCACCAATTAGATATTAAATGCAATTCACCATATTTGACTTGAATTGCATTTCACCAAAATTGTCGATTGACGATTTTATTTTTGAATTGCAGTCAATCGATTTTAAATGGATCTTTTTTTGCAGGGATCTTAAACTCTGGTCTTTGAGGTGTTCTCTGCTTGGAAAACTATAAAAATGCGTTTTCGGCGAGTTCAAACGATTGTCGACACACCCGACCACGCAACACAGAGACCGACTTTTTTTGTGAGGGGGGGGGGGGGGGGGGGGTCATTTTCAGTAATAATTAAGATTTTTTGCAACAAATCGTGGCACTCGCGTATATTAAGCAACGTTAAAGACGGATCTCGCTGCATACAAGTACTTTCGAGTTTCGCCACTGCAAGCGCTGCCTGCAATTACTTGCTTGGCTCCGCCTACCTGTACATAGTCAATACGAGTACCTTGAAATAGGGGGGTCTTGAAATAGGGGCGTCTTGAAATAAAGGAGACTACTGTATTTAAAAAAATCCTTCAAATTTCTAAACTATTTAAATGCGTTTAAATTCAAAAGATAAGGCACTATATACAACTAACTGCTTTTTAAAATGATAAAAGACTTTAACATTTAGATAAATAATTAAATAATTCGTACTACATATTTCTTCGTGAAGTAGTAATTTGTTGAAAGGTTTTTTCTTTTCAGATCTCCCAACAATGGAATACTTCCTTCCAGTTTCAAAGGTTAG
>CAKNXH010044095.1:0-11021 GCA_932178445.1 Andricus quercusramuli
GTGAGTAATAATATAAATGTATTGAGTACATTTTATTGATTTTCTATTCATGGGTTTCCGAGGGAGTTACACTTAACCTCAAACAGAGTGACTTTTATTATATTTTTTCAGGATCGTGCATGAAAATAATGCAAACATATATAATATAAATTAAGAAGTTAATGTTTTTCATGTAAATCCAGTGAGTTTATAATATGACTAACAAAGGCGGAGTAAAAAAACAGAAATTGGAGGCAATCAATGACGAAAAGGTAGGCTTGCAGCAGATCAAAATATTTGTTTCATATTTTCAAAATTTAATTTAAAAATCAGTGACACATTACCAGTAAAAAATAACGCGTTAACGTTATCGCGTTACTGCCTTAAAATTTATAACGCGTTACCATTATTGGAAAAAGTAACCCGTTGCCGTTACTAAAAAAAATGTAACTTTCCGGGTATATTAAATGAATAAATTGAGATTTTCTGATTGATCCAAGCATGCAGCAATAATGTAGCAAAAACAATAAACACTCATAAAGTAAAAAGAAGAATTTTCCCAATGCGTTCTTTATGGGATACAAATAAATTATCTATAATAAGTGAATTCACGAATATTAATCTTATAAAGAAACTTTTCAAAACAAGGAGAAGTCATTGTGCTTGAGGAATTTAAATTGTTTGTCCCTTCATTGCATACGGCGCAGAATTTTACGCAAATTTGACATGTTGATAAGGTTAACTTTTTAGTTTTATTTTGCAGTTCGGCTATGGAAATAAGTAAACGGTTAAATTTACCATTTGAAATGTATGATTTGAATTATGAACGCATTTTTTGTGAAATTTAGTGAATATTACAACGCAAAACAGTGGCGTTTACGATTTTCCTTGCACAAGTTACATTTTGAAATAGTAAAATTGATTGCATTCCAGGAAGAAGGTGTGTTCAGATTCATAATTCAAATGATAAATTTCTTCATTTACTAAAATGTGAACAAGTGTACTTTAAATGAAAGTAGATAATTTCATGTAATTTTTATTATTAATCCATTATTTAATTAATATAAATTATTTTTTAGGATCTTTTTTAATAATTGATTTAATCCATTAAAGTTTCTTGGTCATTAGTAATTTTTAATATCATGAAGATAATTCAGATTGGCCACATTTTAAAATAAAAATCAAACTTTGAACTTCGAAACCTGTGAAACCGGGGACTTGAATGAAAAGGGTCTTCGAACATATTACATAAAATCATTATTCTTATTATTTTAAAATAGTATATTTCATTAATAAGATGCTCATCAGAATAAAATATTAGATATCCATTTAAAGTATGTTTTTATACTCTATAGTTAGTTTCGTCTAATTACCTAAAGCTTATCGCGTTTTTGGGAGACTGACTGAGTTTAACTGAGTATTCTTCCGAGTGCCTAAATAAACCAGGCAATTGGATGCCAGTTAGAGATTTCGCCCCAAATTCTCTATATACAGGATGCGCTTGAGCAGGATTCCAACGTAGTGTTCTCCCGTCGCTAGCCCAACCTCTGCGCTCGCTTCGATAACACCGCGTTGGAATCCCGCTCACGCACACACGACTGTTTATACGACGCTCCTGATTGGTCCATCTTAAATAATTTATAATTAAACAACTAAAACTTCAACTGATATTTGGAAAAGGAATTTTCTATTTATTTTTTCATTTTTATACAGCTATATAAGTCCGGACGCTTGAGCCTGGGACACCCTGTATATACTTATCCCCATTCCTCAAAAATGACTCAAATTGAAGAGTGCGAATACCAAGAATGTTTTTCTTGCTTTTGTATCTGTGATGTCTCACGACAATATGCGATGAAAACCAAAATCTTCGTCAGAACCGTTTTTGAAATTTCAATTTTAATTTTAAAAAATTTACAATTTTTCTTGAAAACTTAGCGAGATATGAAAAAAAGTCAAGAGAGCAAACTTGTTCATTAGAGAAATTTCTAAAAAAAACGTCCCTCCACTATTTCTTAATCTTATTTCGTTTTTTGAACATTTTTGTTTTTTGATGTTAACAGGTAAAAATTGTTTCTTCAAATTTATACGAGAAAAAATTAAAACAGATAAATATTATGATTCGAATTTTCTGAAGATATTTTTTCATTTTAAAAATATTATCGGTGTATGATAAAAAGTTTTTAGTGTTAAGAAACATCTGGGTATGAGTGGATTCCTATAACTTTTCTACATAAAATAAGTAGACCAGGCATAACAAATGAGCAAAAAAGAAATTTATAATAACATCTAAAAATCCAGTTTTCGAAAAAAAATGATGTGAGATTTATCAGAAAACAGTTGCAAGACATTTCAGATACGAAATCAAGAAAAACTCTCTTGGTGTTCACACCTCTACTTTGAAGTAATTTTAAAATAACCGTGCTCTTTATATGTGTATCGTTATTTAGGAGGAGTTATATACATGTGGAGCTTGCGAAGAGGCTGTTAGTTTGCTAAAATTATCAGATCATGATTGCTTTCTTGATAGTGAGATGAAAGATGTTGAAATAAAAAAGGGATCTATAGCATTGGGAAAAATTGCCAATTTTGTAGGAAAAATATATTTCGTGATATAAATGGCAAAAATGCCGAGAAAAAAGAATAAATTTCCATTTTTGTGGAATAATTTCCAAAAATGTATAGGAAAAATTGACCAAGCATTGGAAAAAATTGCCAATTTTATAGGAAATGTATATTTTGTAATGTGAATGGAAAAAATTCCGAAAAAAGTGAAAAAATTCCCATTTTGGTAGAATAATTTCCAAAAATGTATAGGAAAAATTGGCCAAAAATTGGAAAAAATTGCCAATTTTGTAGGAAAAACATATTTCGTAATATAAATTGAAAAAATGCCGAGAAAAAAATAATAAATTTCCATTTTGGTGGAATAATTTCCAAAAATGTATAGGAAAAATGGGCCAAACATTGGGAAAAATTGTCAATTTTGCAGGAAAAACATGTTTCGTAATATAAATGGAAAAAATGCCGAGAAAAATTATAAATTTCCATTTTGGTGGAATAATTTCCAAAAATGTATAGGAAAAATTGGCCAAGCATTGGGAAAAATTACCAATTTTGTAGGAAAAATATATTTCGTGATATAAATGGCAAAAATGCCGAGAAAAAAGAATAAATTTCCATTTTTGTGGAATAATTTCCAAAAATGTATAGGAAAAATTGACCAAGCATTGGGAAAAATTGCCAATTTTATAGGAAATGTATATTTTGTAATGTGAATGGAAAAAATTCCGAAAAAAGTGAAAAAATTCCCATTTTGATGGAATAATTTCCTACTATTTCTTGGAAAAATTTCCTACAAATTCGGAAATTTATGCAATCTCCTGATCTTTTTGATATATTTCCTAACATTTCGGAAATTATTCCGAAAAATCGGCAAATTTGTCGAAAATTTATGAAATATTTCCACTTTTTGTAGGAAATCTCATACTTCCGAATGGTTTTGGAAAAATTTCCTACAACCTATTAGGAAAAATCACCGAAATTTCTTACAGTGTACTGACACAGATGATATCGTGGTTCGTGTGTTCTTTTCAATTATGCGTAATGCTTTAGAATATGAGACATAAGATTGTAATAATCATCTAATTACTTAGCAGAGTCTAGAAAAAGAAGTTGACAAAAATATATAAGAAATTTCCAATTTAGTTTGCAAAAACCATTCTCAGCGTGAGTAATCTTTACCATTACAAGAGAAAAATGGTGGGATTAATGCAATGTCGAATATAAGCAAAAGTAATTTAATTGAATCACAAGATTTTGATGATGAAAGAAACGATACGCTGAATCCGTCCAATAATTTTGAAAAGATTCGACAAACGGATGTTGGTTAGTAATTGAGGGAAATTAGATAACATATTGACTGAATTAAACTCAATCTCTCTTTTTAAAACTCTATTTTCAAAGTTGGTAAGTAACTTTTGTTTGACAATAAATACTATTTATTTATATTTTAAACAAATAGAAATGGAAAAACTGTTGCAACAGAAGATAATTACATCAAACTAATTGAAATGGTGCAAAAGAGACCTTGCTTATGGGATCATCGAATACCTCTGGCAAAAAGAAATTCATTTGCGGTCCATAAAGCTTGGATAGAAATAAAGTACGAATTTTCTGGTAGAAAAATACTGATTGAATTCTTTCTTAAAACTTTTTTAAATTTTAATGCTGATTTCTTTGAAGTTTTAGCCATTTAAGCCTTTTTCACGCGTACGCACTCGCCCACTGAAAAATATTCTTTTGCAATTTTTTCTGTTTAACCAAACCTTACTGAATGTACATTTTTTCAGGATGGACAGTAGATTACATAAGAGGTAAATTCAACAGCCTCAAAACAAGATACAGACGTCGACAGCACGTCCTTCCCAAAAGGATCAGCTGCAGTAGTGCAGAGGCCGTGGCTTTATGAAAAGTATTTAGGTTTTTTGCAAGACGTCATAGAACCAGCAGAGTAATTACTTACTAGTACTTTTATTTTTATTTTCATTGTTATTGTTTGTGATACGCTCATCATTAGTAAACACATTTTTAATCATATTTCAATCCTAGGACAATCACTAATGCTGTAGTGCCCTCGAAATCTGCAGAATGCAATATCCGGGAATTTGGATTCAATAAACCTCAGAAAAAAAATCAACTCAAGACTGAGAAGTCCAAACACGGACAAGGTATATTTCTAATTTTTCTAGTTAATTTTTAGACTCTTTCAAATCTTCGAACTCTATTCCTATTTTATATATATTGAAAATATTTCCTTCCAATATGCTTTATTAAGACTCGATGTTATTTCAACAGAAGAAAAAATTGGAGAACTCCTCCTACAGAAAACGAACAATGGGGTTTATGGTTTGGCAAGCAGTTGGACAAGGTGAAAAACGAAAGCAAAAGGCTACGCATTATAGCAAGTGTAACGCAACTACTTCTAAAAGAGATAGGTGAAGAGTGTTATGAGTAAAAATTTCTAATATTCAGAACTAAATAATGATATATTAATTTATTGCATTAGATTAATATTTTTACGAGTAAGACAATTAACAATTTCTGTTAATTTTGTTCGCAAGGTCAGTCGTTTTGTACAGTATACAGAGTATACTACGAGGTTAAGAAAACCTCTCTTGTTTTGTTTCAATGCAGATTTAATGAATAAAGCTGTTCAGTACATTCATACTTTTATGAATTCTACAGTGTACACTATATGTCTGTGCTTCGATCAATAGAAAATTCAAATACGGTTATGTAAACGTATTAAAAAAATAAATAAATAATCGGAAAATTTTTACGCTTTAAAATTTCTTCGTAATACTTGAATCGTCTAGTTGCAAAACCGGCCAACTCCTTAATTTTGGTGAATGCGTTTTTTCAGTTTTTTGAGTCCTAAGTGAACTTTTTAATCAACTGGAAACAAAAAACCATGAAAAAACTACTTAAATCCCTGTTTTATATGCGTTCGAAAATCACGATTTGCTGCAAAACCGGTCAAATCTCCATGCTGAAAATGGCCGCTCGTTTCGTGTAGTGTTCACCTACATACTTGAAGATAATGAAGTTTGTCGAAGAAGTTCCTTTTAATCAAGCAAGAAATAGGAAAAGTGTTTTGAAAAATTGCGCCCTAATGTCATTTATTAACCAAAGAGTTTTTGTTCCCATCTTATTCAGGCTCAGTGTGACAGAAAATCAGCTTTCCCCAACAATTTTGCACCGAGAAAAAAATATTCTTCATTTGCGAGTATTCCTCTTATTTTGATGCAATTTTTCTTCTACAATATGGTATGAAAATTATTCCTCTTGATTTGAGAGGATTGTCTTCTTTTGAAGAGGATTATTCTCAAATTAAGAGGATCCTCCTAAAGGAACAGGAAAAATCCTCTCAATTGAAGAGGATCCTCTAATTCGTTTTAAATGTAATCCTCTCATTTGGAGAGAATTTCATCTACTTCTGAAGATGATAGATTATATAGGTTAGATTTCTTTCAAATAAATACATATACATTTTCAATGAAAATAATATGAAAATTCATTCAAATTACTTAACACTGATTAATATTTATACAATTAATTAACTTATCATAATACTTGATGCATGTGGCCTCTTCCTTTGTCCAATTTATTGATATTTATTGTTAAATCAAAGCATTTCAAATCAGGTCTGAATCCTTATCAAGATTATTTTTCTTTTGCGTTAAACATTATCGAATTTATTGCATTAAACATTATCGAATATTGCGGTGACGAAACGTCCTTCTTGAATTTATGCACTCTAATTGTTCTGACGAAACCGCCAAATCACCAACCAGTTGCAGTTCTATAATTTTGGTTAACAGAAGCGGCATTTTTGCCATTTTTTTAAATTTTTTGATACTTAATACATTGTTCTCTTAAGAAGGGAGAACAACAAACATAAACGTATAATGCATGCGAGTATTGTTATACGGCAATAGAGGAAAGAACATTATAGCAATGAAGAAATCATACAATTTCTACACCACATGCATAAAGAAACGCATAATCTAAAAATTCACTTACATAGAACGACTGCACATACATGCTGAGATCTAAATTTTTTACCAGCGAAATCAGCTCTTGATCAATTTTTTTCATAATAATAATGCATTGCATCCTTGAAAATCCACCAAACTCAAAACAGATTGACACTAAAACAAGTTAGGTTATTACGCTCGATTAACTCCTCATGCGCAAGTTCTGACTTGAGAGTAATTCCTCTACAAATTAGAGGATCATACTCAATCTGAGGGGAAAGTGCCAAAGCCTTCCTTTTGCCATCTCTTACCTCAAAAAAAGAGAAAAATCCTCTAATTTCTAGAGGAATATTCTCCTTTGGAGAGAAAAATTTGAGAGGATTGAAGAAGAGGAGTTTTCAGCTCAAATTAAGAATATTTTTTTCTCGGTGTGTTTTTTGGAGATGGCCGGTTTGGCAACTAGACGATTCACTTACTTCTTCCTTCAATAAAAAATTGTATAGTTATCGAGGAGTTCACCACTTTTTATTTTTCATGTAAATCTGAATTGTAGAATTCAGTGCAAGGTGCTCGCTGACCGGGAAAACTGGGAATTAGCCTGGAATTTTGAGCACCAGGGAAAAGCCGGGAATTTTTTATATATACAAATTATTATCTATATTTAACTGTACTAAGGAATTTTTCTAATCTGAGATATTTTGCTATAAATGAGACAAGAATATATAAAATTTTCCAAATCCATAAAAAAATAAGTATGCTCTTATTAGAATAAACAAACGTCGAAACCACTAAAAAAAATTTCCGGTCATTTACTGCTTTTTACCGGTTTCTTGTACGAATCAACACCCTGCACCGGGATTTTCCGTAAAATACCACGTTACCAATTCGAGCTATAAGTCAAATCAACTGAATTAAATGAGATTTTATTTCACTAAGTTTTGAAACAGACGTAAGAAAAATGTCCCATGCAGTAATCATTTTGTCATTATTTTTATTTTTTTTTTAACATTTGCAAATATCATTGATTTAAAAAAAAAAATACTGCTAAGAAACTTTATTCTCTGTTACAAACACTTCTCCAAAGATCTTGCCCGTTACAAATGGTACATATGAATATTTGAAGATTACTGGGACAATCAAAATTACTGGGATATTTATCTTACTCCTGAAATCAGTAGATATAGCGCTTATGTATTTATAACAACGGTACTTTTTTTAATAGCTGTAAATAAACGTTAGATCCTTTTCCTTGAAAAATTGTATTTCTACTAAATCATGATATTGATACTCTCAACTGGATTATGTACAAAATTTTTCAAATGTTCATTTACATCGTATAAAAATAGGGATAAATGATTCTTAGAATAAGAAATGAAATATTTCGAATAATTACATAGACTGTTAAACTATACAAAAGGATAAAATTAATGGGCAATCTTTCCTCAATTCATTTCAAGTAATTAAAAAAGAAAAAATTGTCACGCTCAGTAGACTTAAAATAGTTTGATACATATTTTGTAGTCCTATTATATAGATCAGTTTGAGTTTTCAGCTTATGATATCCTGATATAAATAAACTAAATAAAATTTTACTGAATAAATATACAATTACTGCCACACGCAAGTATTATATTATATAATTAAAAGTCTCCTTCAGCGATTCTTCTTCTTTGCCAAGGAACTCTGCCTCGTGTTAAAAAGTAGTACGACAATCGATCTCGAACGTTGATGGCATCTCCAGCTTCTTCCCCATTTTCAAAATCTGGTAATCTTCGGACAGCCCCGATTTCATCTGCTCTACACCATTCGCCAGGAACTACGCGATTGTTAATAATTCGGTGGACAATATTGCTGCATATCGTCTGGTAGTTCATCTTCTTCTTTTTTAATAAAATTATGTAAGCAGACCGTTCCTAGAATGACTGCTTTTACTATTTCTAAAGAAGCGACAATTTCTTTACGATATATCCTCCACCGTGCTACTAAAATTCCAAAAGTATTCTCGATTGTTCTGCGAGCTCTGCTCAAGCGATAATTAAACGTATTTTTTCTAAGACTCAGATTCCCTATTCCAGCACCTGGGAAAGGGCAAAGCATGTTAACGCCATAAGGAAAAGCAGCATCTCCGAGAAAGAAGTATGGAATGATGGGTCCTCCAGGATATAATTGTGAGGGTTCCGGCACGTTTAAAGAGTGGCTTAGTAATAATTGTCCAAATTCGCTATTTCTAAAGACGCCGCCATCGCTCTGTCGGCCTTTGGCACCAACGTCCACAATTGTGAAATTATAATTTGCATCGCAAACCGCAAGCAGATTGACACAATGATTATGCTTTCGGCTAAAATATTGCGATCCGCTTTTTGGGGGTGCCTGCAGAATACAGGGAATTATTTGTGCATATATATTCCTCTAAATAGGACTATACATTTTTATCTAGTTGTAAATTTACCTGTAGCACAACTAATTTGCCGTCAACAGATCCAATTGTATGAGGGAACTGCCAAAGCCTTTCAAAATCTTCAGCGATTTCCTAAAACTTTTCAGCAGTCGGCATTACCAAAACTTCACGGCAGGAGGTTTTCTTATTTTTGAACTCAAAACAAAATTAGATTTTTATTTCTTTCCGGCATTCATTTACCATGTGCAGAAAGGCATTAGGTATGCATTTATAATTTCAATAATGTGCAATATACAGAAATAAAATTTATAAATAAACAGTAACCTTATAGTGACCATCAGCTTAAGCGATGGAGAAAGTACGTGTCAACTCTGGTCTGTACATTGTACAAATAAGGTCCAACTAGTAATAACAATTTTTCATACGTTTAAACTGACATTCTCGTGTAATTTCTGAACATGATTTTGTCAAACAAAGCCATTTCCTGTACCAAAGTATCATATAAACCCCAGCGAAGAATATTTATGTAATTTGTAAATTAATTCTCTAACTTCTTTGAACTCAGCGTCGCAGCCAGGATTTTTCTTCAGGTGTATAGGAGGGGGAAGGGGGCTTGAGTACAGAAAAAGATAGGGGAAAAGGAAAACTGAAGAAACTCGGGTGTTGCCAATTTACTTGTACTTACAATTATATATGGTGCTCATTTTACGGGAACTTTGCTTCCCGTTCGCAAATATATTTGCTTCCTCATACAGGAAGCATTAATGATTTTTTAAATCATAGATTTACAACATTTACAAAAAATACACAAATTGAAAGGGCCGAAAATCACCGATATTTGGTCAGCGTACATTAAATATTTTCAGTGTGCCTAGTAGACGCCATTTTTTTCAGAAATTCAATAATATTTATTTGGCAATGAATAGTATTACGAAAATGTCTGTAAAACTAACCTATCAGATATAGCTCTAAAGCTAGTAGTACAGAATTTTCCTTAACATCAACCCTGATTGAGCTACGAAAACGGGGTTAGTTTTACAGAAACATTTCGTATTTATTTTTCTAATTGTATTTTATCCTATTTTATATTTTTTTATTTCCATGTAATGATTTTGAATTTTGGAGTTTTTTGAATTTCTGAATTTCTAAAGTAATCAGAAGTTTTTTAGAATTAGTTTGTTTAGTTTTTTAGATAAAATTGAAAATCTTAAGAACTGATTTTGAAAGATTTCTCTTTTTATTTTTGAATCTTTACCTAATAATTATTACGAAATTTTCCGTAACCTTAGTCCTGAACGAGCTGGAAAAGGGGTTAGTATACGGAAAATTTCGTCAAGTGTGGAATACTTTAGCTTAGTTTTTAAAATGAAAATTTGACAAACTTATGGTGAAAGATTTATCTTTTTATTCTCTTTTGCAAAAAAGTGTTCTTTTTTTTAATTCTCTTTTCTTTCACCATTCCCTCCTGGCTACGGCGCTGTTTGAAATAGATTTTTAAAATCCATAATAATGAGCAAGCGGAAATTCTTGTATCCCAGGTCCCTGTACAATTCTATATATAATTCAGTATGACCATAGAAAATATTGTACAATGCTTAGAACATATAAATTGGTACCTATGTTACAAACAGTATGTATACCATTAAGCCATTTCCCTTTCGGGGTAGGCGTGACACTACCCAGATCGGGTAGTGTTTCTAGGTGGATAGTTTCTTGTAGTAAATAACTACAAGTGTAGGCTCACTGCACCCACAAACATTAATTAAAATAAATGTTGTCTATAAAAGTATTAGGAATATACAAAAATACCATACCTAGTTCTAGTCTCTTTTGCCAAATTGGATGGACCCAAAATTTTCGATTTCTTTTTGCCTTTCTTTTTCGTTTTATACGCAATAGAAGGAGAAGTGCCAGTGCCTCATCATCCGAGGAATCACCCGAAGACGAAGTATTATTCATTTTATAAGTAAAGTTCTGTTTAATGATGAAAACAACTGAAATTTTCAAGACAATTTTCAAATATTTGAGGCTAGGTGTAACTCCCGCGGAAACCCATGGATAGAAAATCAATAAAATGTACTCAATACATTTATATTATTACTCAC
>CAKNXH010044097.1:0-11692 GCA_932178445.1 Andricus quercusramuli
GTTGAGCAGCTTTTTCAGCTCCTCACCAGCTCCTCACGGAGAAAATGGACATGGATTTTTGGCATATAAAATGTATATCTATTGCTGAAAATTTATCTTTCTTGGTTGAATTGAACTTGGCTCGATGTAATATTACATCTTTACCAGTTGAAATATCAACTATGACCATTTTTGTTGAGAAATCATCTTTTATGGTTGAAAATTCAATCATTTGGTTAAAATGGTAACAACTACCTTAAAAATTCATCTGTATGTATCTTTTTAATTGAAAATGGAACTGTTTGTTTCTGTTGAAGATCCAACTATTTTCTTGATAATTGGTCGTTGTTGGATGAATTTGACTGCTTTTGATTTACAATTAGAGCATTTTTGGTTAAAATATTTCCATTAATACACTTCTTCTTGAGAAGTCATATATGTTTGTTGCAAATTTAACTATTTTGTTTAAAATGTTACTATTTTGTTAAAGATTAACTTCTTTTGGTTGCAGATTAGGGTGGACCAAACAATTTTATTTAGAATTTGTATGGGGACACACCACAAATTTGTTCCAAACCAAAGAAAAATAAATCCACATTTTTGGCTTTAAAAAAAGTACTTTAACATGTATTTCCAGTAAGAAAAAAATACGGTTTTTGTAAATCTTATTCAAAATCCTCAATATTATCTTTATCGAGTTGAAACTCAACATTTCTCTTCACAATTAGCCATAGAATACGAATAAAATATGACTTTTCAAATACCAAGACTATAAGTCTGTGTTACAGGGTCACAAACAAACCCCATAAGTGAAAAAATGGATTTTGCGAAGTTTGTCGCGGTAGTTATGACTGTCTTTACGGGTTTTTTAGGGAAATTTATTTCTGACACATGAAAGACGATCTCATACTGATGATTAGATGTTCACATAACTTTTTTAAACAATTTATTATTGTTTTTAGCAATTTTCTTATAGAATGGATTTAGAAAGACGCGGTATTTCCAGAAATTTTCCATTTCTTGTCCAATGTTTAATTAGAGGGCAGTGATAGTTCATCAATGTTGACAATAGAGATTGTTTAAACAATCTATTATTAATGTTAATAATATAATATTAATTTCAATATAATATAATAATTAATAAATCACTTTTAGTCAAATTTTCAATTAAGATAAGGTAACTGATTAATTAGAGTCTCGAAAGTTAATTGTTTAGACAATTTATCCTGATTGATAATAACATTATATTGGAATAATGCTAAAAATATGCTTTTCTTTCCAAATTTCTGACTTTTGGTCGAATTTTCATTTGGAGTGAAGTAATAATGACTTCAAGTTAACAACATAATTGTTTAAACAATTTATTATCATTGTTAATAATATTGTTTGAACAGGTATTGAATACCATTCAAAAATTTATAATTAATAAAGGAAACAAAATTAATATGTAAATTGTTGCAATTATAATAAAACGTTAAAATTTACATTAAATGGTCATGCCGTAATTGCAACAAGTTGCTTTCTCAGCGTTAAAAAAAAAAAAAAAAAAAGTGGCCAATATGCAGGGGCCCGACTGCAATGACGGTCACTATGTTTTTTTATTTTTTAATGCTGCAAAAGCAACTTGTTGCAATTAGGGCATGACCGTTGAACGTAAATTTCAACGTTTTATTATGATTGCAACAGTTTACATATTAATTTCGTTTCCTTTATTAATTATAATGCCATATTACTTTACCATTACTTTAGCATTACTTTACCGTTACGCTGTAGCGTAATGTTTGCGTTCGGCCGATCCGCCAGGGTCAGCATTCTAAGGTTTAAAATTGTATGTTTTATTATAATTCATTTTGTTGTTTTTATTGAATGATTACAAGAATTGGAAAGTTTATAATTAAATATATAAATCTTCAATGATGAATATTGATTAAAATGAATAAATATAATTATAATAGAATAATAGAATATTTTTTATTGTTAATGCAAGGTAGCCGTTTTAATGAAGGAAAAAATTTCTTGGTCATTTCCGGGTTTTTCCCTTTTAAACTTTTACAATTAAAGTATAAATTTTTCTTCATTAAACGCTCAGTGACTAAATAATTGTTAAACTTTTATAAATTGTACAGTTCAAAGATTTGAAACAATATATAAATCCACGCTATTGCATATTTTTAATTCTCTAAATTGAAGAATGAATCAACGAATTTAGAGATTTTCAAAATTATATCATTGTAAACAATTTTAAGTTAGAAACATTAAACATTGACAGATTAACATTTTTTTTTAACTGAACACTTTTTGAAATGGAATTTATAGATTTTCAAAATTATATCATTGTGAGCAATTTTAAGTTAGAAACTTTAAAAATTAAAAGATTAAAATTTTTTTTAAACTGAACACTTTTTAACTTGGAATTTATAGATTTTTAAAATTATATCATTGTGAGCAATTTTGAATTGAATTTAGTTTATTGACGGCTAACGCCTTGATTCATAGAATAATACAGAGTATACTTAATATTCAGTATTTTACAAAGAAAACTTAAAATAAAAAACTATAATTATTATATAATAGTAAATATGAGTAGTAGTTCGAGTTCGGTAACATTCAGAAAATCTTAATTCATTACTTCCTAAAGATTACTTAAACAAAACAAAAAATTGCTTTATGGCATCGAAAAATATTTAATTGTTATTACAAAATCATTTAATGATTGATTTAAGATATCGACATCGTAGGATACATTGTTTATCTTATTATAATTACAACAGATTTCGAGTAGAGGTGCATGTGAGCCATATTCTGTTCAACGAAATGGTATTTCGAATTAGGCCGGATTCTTATTTCTCAATTCAAGTTAGAAACATTAAAAATTGACAGGATAACATTTTCTTTTCAAACTGAACACTTTTTAAATTGGAATTTATAGATTTTCTAAATTATATCATTGTAAGCAATTTTACGTTAGAAAAATTAAAACTTGAAAGATTAACATTTTTTTTAACTCAGCACGTTTCAAAATCCTTAAAAAGCTCGAAAATTTTATTTTGAACTCTTCAAAAATCTATATTTTGTTTTGATGATTGTTCGAAATCTGAAAAAGTTTTGAAAAGATTCAAACATAATTTGAAACTTAAAAAGATTTTAAAAAATTATCAAAACAAAATATAGATTTTTGAAGATTTCAAAATAAAATTTGTAAGCTTTTTAAGGATTTTGAAACGTTTGACGATATTAAAATTTTTTTTCGTAATATTCCTGAAAAAATGTTGAATGATTTCTTATTAAAAAAAAAAGAGAATATATAAAATAGGTTTCAAAACAATTTTTGAAGTATGAATAACAATTGGCCAATTATTCATTTGTAAAAACCAAAAATGAAAATAATTTGGCTTCAAATTTGACCACTTATTCTCGAGTTCACTAATGAATTAATCATCTCAGTTTTTATTTGGTGAGCCCTACGCAGATACATTTTCTTTGTCTTTAAAAGTTTCACTTGATTCAATACGTCCTTTCCTTTGTTGTTGATCGACTTAAACTGCGACGAATTGATTACTGCGTCGTAAATCGTCTTTTTACGTTTGCTTTCATGCGCATTTTCTTTGGGTCCTTCTATCCCTTTTCTTTAACCCATGGCTTATCTGACTTTAATTTACTATGGATATATATATATTTTTTTCTTTATTTAAAAAAAATCAATTTTAGGATCTGAATTATATAATATTTGTATTTTTTCACATTAATTAATTTCTCTATTGATTAAAATAATTTTTGCGCCAAATTTGAATCGAATTAATTGATTGGAGGTTTATTATTCATTTAATAATGAAAGTTTTAATTAATCATGATGTAATTTATTTTAAATTAAATTTACTTACCTCTTCTTTATTTTCATTTAATAAGAAATTAATTATGTTTCTGAATCAAGAACGTTTTTCAATCAAATATATTTTAAATTTTAATTTTCAGAGATGTAGTTTAATTTAAGCAAAATTTATATTTTTAAAATTTAATTCACTTTAATATTTAATTTATTGATTTTTATTTATCTTGATTAGGAAATTTTAAATTGTATATTTTAAACTGCATAATTCTCAATTTATCAGTATTTTAATTGTATAATTTAATTGAATAATTAGAATTTTTTTTCCAGGTAAATAAAATTCATTCAGAATCCATTATATCCTACTCATTATTATTTACAATTAAAAGTTGTGAATGCATATTTTGGTTTTATTGGGTACCGTTCTAATTTCTGCATCTGTAGCTCCGATTAATCGCTCGATTTAAAATGGGCCAGAATATTGTTTGTCGAATTTATGAATAGATGGAAGTTCCAAAAGTCCAACAAAATCTCCCTCTCTAAAATTGTTAATATTTAATTTTTTATCATAATATCTCTTCGATTTTTCTTTTGCCATTTTCAAATTTTCTTCGGCAGTTTTTTGGACACCAACGAGTTTTTGAAATAAATCTAACACATATTTGACGTACGTGGAAGGGGGCTTAGTTTTCGAAAAATTGGTCGGTAAATTCATTTCTTTTCCATAAACGAGTGTATGGGGGGCAAATCCTGCTGTCTCATGCACAGATGAATTAGACGAAAAGATGGTATACCGTAGCCATTCATCCCAATATTGTTTTGTCCCAAATTGTTTTATATATTCGAATAAACTGTGATGATTCCTTTCAAGAGAGCCCACTGATTGAGGGTGGTAAGCAGTTGAATTATTGATCTTTTCAGTTTTAAATATTTTACAAAAGGTTTTCATGACTTCACTCATAAAATTACTTCCTTGATCGGTTTGAATTATTCTTAGACATTCGTGTCTAATTATAAATTGTTCTGCTAATGTGACTGCTATTGTTTCAACCTCCGCATTTGGTATTGGAATTGCTTCAGAAAATTTAATTTGCATTGGCATTTTTGTTTTAACTCTAACTAATTTTCTTTCTTGGCAACTGCGACAAAGTCTAATATAATTTTGAATGTCTTGCTTCATATTTTTCCAATAAAATTTATCTCCAATTTTCAATAAGTTTTCGATACACCTTTATGTCCTCCGGCCGCTGAATCGTTGAATTCTCTAAGGCCATGTAACGAGAGGGTCACGTGACCAAGCTAGTCCTCAAATTCGCAATGTAAACTTACGTCCAAAAGAAATAAGATATCGCGCTCAAAGTTTGGGAAATGAAAGAGGAGACAATAATGTTTACGGGTCTGGTCTTTTCTGGTGGAAGTTTCGAAAAAAAAATTCCGAATAAAATAAAACTGGAAGCTATATCGATACTTTCCCATGTCAACTTACGTCCGCACGGAAGAAGATGTCGTGCTGAAAATTTGGCACGCTAAGTAGAAGGCTCGAAGGAAGGCGGCTCTGGTCCTAAATATTTGGAATTGTGAAAAAAATGTTGCACTAATTTGGAGAAATACCGACCGTGCTCCAGAACACTACAAGAAATTTTCCATTTTGTGCGTGTCTGAAATACGTATCAGCTGTTTCAGAGCAGCACTATCGCAGCAAGCAACTTCGCACTTCCACGGGTCTGTGGGTAAAACAGATTGCATGATACTTTTCTTTGTAAACTTACGTCCACACGGAACGAGATATCGTTTTGAAATTTTGGCACGCTCAGTAGAAGGCTCCAAGGAAGTCGGCTTTGGTCCTAAATATTTGAAGTTATAAAAAAAAATTTTTGAGAAAAAGAAAATTTTCTACATTACCGACTGGTTTGCCAATTATCCTTCGTGAAGCGGAAATGCATCGGTCAATATTTATAATTTTCATAAATAAACTTTTTTCTTCTTCCATTTCTGTGCCTTGCCACAAATGGTCATTTACTATTTTTTAATATTTTCGGAAAATTTTTCCGCGATATTCAAACTTTTATTTTTAAATATGGGTAAAAAATATTTATCTCAGGACTGACTCGATCAGCTGTTATACTCATTGCATGGCCTTAATAATTTTTTCACGATCAGTTTTGGGTGGAATAAGTAATTTTCCAGAACAAATTCAATTATTATGTGAGAATTTTGAAAACGTTGCCCAAAGATTTGTTCAATAGTAATCCAAAAAACTTCATTTAAAAGTTATCATCATAATTTGGTACTTTAATTTAACATTTGAAGTTTCTGCAGCATTTTTAAGAGCTAGGATAGCTTTTGACATTGTATTTAAGAACAATTTATCGTCAAATTTATTTTTAATAACTCCTTAAAAAATATAGCGACCATTGTGCTCAAAAACAATCACCTCTCCAATCCCTGGATTCCCTTTCTTTAATACGTCAACATTTATCAATTCATATTTAAGTTGTTCTTGATTTACCACCGATTCTAATTTGCAATCAGCTGAAATGAAATTAACAACATGGCCTCTACCTTGACCAATTTCATGATTGTTATATTTTATATTAGAATTCAATATTACTAGTACAGTACAAGTCCGATAAGTGTACACTCCCCTTAAAACGTTATCACACGCACGGCACGCACACTAATTGGGGTTCTCCCACTATGTGTGGTATTTTGCTTATGATTTGCGCATCATTCTTACGCATGCGCGCACCTTATATCGTGCTACTAGAGGGGCATCCGATAAGTCCGCTATTCTTGGAATTTTCCGCCCCTACAGCCCCGAAATGGGAAACTTATCGGACTTCTACTGTACGTAGGATTCCTCTAATTGAGTTTCATTTTTGTTTTTGTTGTGAAATTCTTGATTCAAACCTCCAACAACTTCTGATCAAACACTGCAAAGGCGTACCCCATTGCAGGCCGTGGTTGCTGTATTTCCGTCAATCGTTTCATGACTTTAACCTTTCCTTCAATTGTTTCATGATATTTAACCTTTTCGTCAATTGTTGCATGACATTTATCCTTTTCCTTAATCGTTTCATGACATTTTCCATTTGCGTCAATAGTTTCATGAAAAACTACGACACTCTCCTCCCTCATCCTGCTCAGGGCAGCCTCGACTGTGTCGCCGTAGTGTTTCTTGTATCTTTCAGGTTCCTTAATAAGATAGCTTCCGTGAGCGTTACCTGACGATACAGGATTGCCCCTGAGTCGTCGGTACAGTGGTAGACGCTTATCGCATGCATCCACGGAATTTTACCTCCACTCCCCAGACTTGCCTCATCACCGAGACGATTATTTTTTAAGGCAGTATCCCTATATTCGCTATCAAGTCCGAAAGTTGAGTGTCTCTCCCCCACAGCTGGTAGCATAGGTGCTGTCCTATGGTAAGTCGCCGATTCGGGGGTCCCTACCCGACATTCGGCAGCGATCGGAAACTGGGGCGTACGGAACGCTGTACTCGAAGGGGCTTGATTTAGTTCAACAATATCTTCATCCGCAGTATCATAATTACTATGATCACTGCAATCCCATTCAGATTTATCTGAATCATTTCCAGGTTTTACGGAATCAGAAGAAGTTTCACCATTCATAAAGACTTTTTCAATTAATTTATTGATCTCATTATCGATCCCATTATTTTGTTCATTTTGTTCTCATCTTCCCCCGTGCTGCAGTCACGGATCCGGGTCGAGTTAAATGTTTCACAAAAATTACTTTCTTTTTGACATTGATCCAGACCACAAGGATTTCGAGAAAGAGCGTCTGCGTTTGAGTTTATTTTTCCAGGTTTATACTGAATAACAGAATCATATTCACTAAGTTTAATTTTCCATCTTGCTAATCTAGAAACTGGATCTTTTAGTCCATATAACCAAATTAAAGGTCTATGATCTGTGATAAGTGTAAATTTTCTCTCATATAAATAAGAAGTAAAATGTTTAACTGCCCAAACTATGGCCAAACGTTTTTTCTCTGTAGCACTATAATTTATTTCAGCGTCACACAATGTTTTAGAGCCAAAAGCAATTGGCAAATCTTTTCCAACTTCTCCCTGGCTTAATACAGCCCCTAATGCATAATTTGATGCATCAGTGGTAAGTAAAAACGGTCTTGAGAAATCTGGATATTGTAATAAAGGTTCTTCACATATTTTATCTCTTAATATTTTAAAAGCATTTTGTTGTAAATCAAACCAAATAAAAGGAACATCCTTTTTTAACATCTACTACATATAACGCACTTCACTAACGCAGAACATCGCACGCTGAGTATATCGGTCGAAACGGTCCTTATATACTAACCAAGAAAATTTTTAGCACTTGTGAGAAACGACCAGAATTGAGTCCGGTCAAGTCCGTCCTTTGTACGGTCTGCCTGATGCGATAAATCCGGATTGTGTCCGGTCGAGTACGTGTTTTGTACGGTCTGAAGGACGCGATCAATCCGGTTGATTGTGTTTGATTGTGCCCGTTCTTGTCCGTGTATTATAGGGTCTGACGGATGCGATTAGTCCGATTTTTGCCCGGTCGTGTTCGGCCATGTCCATGTTTTATGCGGTCTGGCGGATGCGATTAATCTGGTTATGTCCGAAATTTGTATGATTTTTAAGAATGCGATTAATCCGGATCTCCTCCGGTTAATTTCGAAATTCGTACTTTCTGACAAATGCGACTAGTTTAGATCTTATTCATCTTTGCCCAATATTTGTCTAGTTATTCGCGAAAGCAATACACCCTAATCTTATCGGGTATAACAAATTGAACTAAAAAAATGAAATTCGATACAGTTATAGAGTATTTAATTATAAATGAGCGAAAAAAGTTTAATAAAAAGTTGTACGAGAAGTCATTTTTGATAACATTTTTAATGCACTTTTAGGGAAAAAATTAGAACACTTTCGAACGAAGTATGTTGAATAGTGAAATATTACGTACAATAATAGCATACAGTTTAGAGAACAGTAAAACAAAAACTATTTGAATCAATTATTATCATTCCCGTCCACTGATCCTTCTTCCATGTCATCGTCAATTCCATCATCATTCCCATCAACTGTTCCTTCCACATCATCGTCAATTCCATCATCATTCCCATAAACTCCTTTTTTTCACATCATCGTCAATTCTATCAACATTCCGATCAACTGCTCCTTCTTCCACATCATCATCAAATCTTTCATCATTCCCATCAACTGCTTCTTCTTTCCAAGAGAGCTGTAGATTCACTTTCATGAACAGATTAATTTTCTATCGGAACCATATAGTTATCCTCATCCTTGTTCAAAAGCTCATTAGCTTTCTCATCATTTTCCGTGTTACTATTCACGTCTTTATCGGAATCCTCATTATTTTTGTTTGTTTTTGAAGTTTCATTATCGCTTTTGTGGTTTTTTTTCTGACGCCCTACCCAAAAACGAAAGCAAAATATTTTTTTTTTTTTTTATACGCCCTACTATGCAGTAGTATTTTCCGTTTTCACTTGAATGTCACCAAATTACAACTTTAACCTGCGGATACATTTTGGATAGAATCGGACTGCTTCCGGAGTCGATGTTTTGGACTAGACGAATATCGGATTTAAGCGGATGATTTTTCGTTTTCACTTCGATTTCATCGAATAACAACTAAAACCTGCGGATTAATTTCGGATAGAATTGACTATTTCCGGAGTTGATGTTTTAAACCGGACAGATTTCGGATTAATCGAACGATTTTCCGTTTTCACTTGAATTTTCCAAATTACAACTTAAACCTGCGGATTAAGTTCGGATAGAATCGGACTTATTCCGGAGTACATGTTTTTGATCGGAAGAATTTCGGATTTAAACGGACGATGTTCCGTTTTCACTTCAATTTCACCGAATGACAATTTCAACCTGCGGATTAATTTCGGATAGAATCGGACTGTTTCCGGAGTCGATGTTTTGGACTAGACGAATATCGGATTTAAGCGGATGATTTTCCGTTTTCACTTCAATTTCATCGAATAGCAACTAAAACCTGCGGATTAATTTCGGATAGAATCGGACTATTTCCGGAGTTGATGTTTTAAACCGGACAGATTTCGGATTAATCGAACGATTTTCCGTTTTCACTTGAATTTCACCAAATTACAACTTAAACCTGCGGACTAATTTTGAATAGAATCGGACTGCTTCCGGAGTACATGTTTTTGATCGGAAGAATTTCGGATTTAAGCGGACGTTTTGCCGTTTTCACTTCAATTTTACCGAATGACAACTAAAACCTGCATATTAATTTCGTATAGAATCGGACTATTTTCGGAGTTGATGTTTTGGACCGGACAGATTTCGGATTTAATCAGACGATTTTCCGTTTTTACTTTAATTTCACCGAATGACAACTACAACCTGCGGATTAATTTCGGATAGAATCGGACTATTTTCGAAGTTGATGTTTTAGACCGGACAGATTTTGGATTTAATCAAACGATTTTCTGCTTTCACTTTAATTTCACCGAATGACAACTTGAACCTGCGGATTAAGTTCGGATAGAATCGGACTTATTCCGGAGTACATGTTTTTGATGGAAAGAATTTCGGATTTAAGCGGACGATGTTCCGTTTTCACTTCAATTTCACCGAATGATAACTTGAACCTGCGGATTAATTTCAGATAGAATCGGACTGCTTCCGGAGTACATGTTTTTGACCGGAAGAATTTCGGATTTAAGCGGACGATTTTCCGTTTTCACTTCAATTTCACCGAATGACAACTAAAACCTGCGGATTAATTTCGGATAGAATCGGACTATTTTCGGAGTTGATGTTTTAGACCGGACAGATTTCGGATTAAATCAGACGATTTTCTGGTTTTACTTTAATAAAAATAATTTCAGGTACTGAGTTCCAGACTAATTTCGGATCAAGTCGGACTCTTTCGGGAGTAAAAGTTTACGTTCGGATAAATTTCGGATTAGACCGGACTATTTTCCATTTTTAGTTCAACGAAAATAATTTCAGGTTTTGAATTCCGGACTGATTTCGGATCTAATCAGAATCTTTCGGGAGTGAAATTTTACGCTCGGATAAATTTCGGATTAGACCGGACTATTTTCCATTTTTAGTATAACAAAAACAATTTCAGGTTTTAAATTCCGGACTGATTTCGGATCAAATCGGACTCTTTCCGGAGTCGAAATTTATGGCCCGGACATACTCCGGACATGATCAGACAAATTTCTGACTGTTTTCGCACAGTTTTCGGATTAGATCGGACATATTTCGGAAAAAATTGTGAATCGGATTGATTTCGGATAAATTCGGACCAATTTCAGAATCCGAAATTTTTAGCAGGGAAAAACTTGTCTTGAAAACTGACTCTCAATAGTAATGTGAAAAAAGACCAGTTTTGAAATCGTTTTCATAATGCCCAGCGGACACAATGGAGTCTGATCGACTTGAGCCTGTGAATTTCAACTCGAATTCAGGTTCGGAATGAAGACATAAGAGTCAGAATGTCTTTGGAATAAATAATAACAACTTGTCTTGAAAACTGACTCTCAATAGTAATGTGAAAAAAGACCAGTTTTGAAATAGTTTTCATAATGCCCAGCGGACACAATGGAGTCTGATTGACTTGAGCCTGTAGATTCCAACTAGAATTCAGGTTTGGAATGAAGCCATAAGAGTCAGAATGTCTTTGGAATAAATAATAAAAAACTTGTCTCGAAAACTTTCTAGAATTCATTTCTAATGCGAGAGTGGGTTTGTATAGGTGTTCTGATAACAATCTATTGACTGAGGATCACATCAAAAAATCATAGAGACAACGACTTCGACTTTTTCTAAAAATGTTATTTTTTCGTCAAAGAATAATACAGCAT
>CAKNXH010044098.1:0-13318 GCA_932178445.1 Andricus quercusramuli
GAATTTTTAACTCAAAAATATAAGCTTTCAATACAAAAAATAATTTTCAATGAAAAATGGCAATTTTCAGTTTAAAAAAAAGGAATTTTTAACAAACTGGTTTGATTTTCAAGCAAAAAGACAGCTTTTCAACAAAATAGTTAAATTTTTAACCAATTTCCAGCCAAAAAATATAACTTTTGAAGGAAATTTTAACTTGCGACCAAATAGTTGAATTTCCGACTGAAAAAGATCAATTTTGAAACACAAATGGAATAGTTCAATTGTGAGTTTAAAAAAATTAATTTTCAACGAAAAAAAAGTTTCAACAATAGTTAAACTTTCAAGTAAAGATTAAAAAAAATTAAATTTTGCTCAAGTTAGAACATTTAAAATTGCAGTTTTGAATTTAGAATAATCAATTTTCTAATTAAGTATTTAACTTTGTACATAATAACTTCTGTCTCCAGTTTTCACATTTACAACTTGCTTCAAAATGTTTCATCTTTAAATTTTTTTTGAGTATTTATTTTTAATGGTCTGCACTTGAAGCGAGTACCTTATTTATTCATAAATAATTTATTCAAGTGCTATAATTGCTTTAATTATTATTCAATAATGGGTACAATTTCAAATATCGTATATTTAAAGAGAAAAGGGGAAGTTTTTTGAGAATAGGGGGAAAAAGAGAAATTTCAAGAAAAAAGGGGAAACTAAGAAAAAGAGAAGACTGTGTACCCTGAATTTGAGAAATGAACTTTCAACCAAAAAGGTGAATTTCCAACAACAACAAAAGAGAATTTGTATCCAAAAAGATGAAGTTTCAGCCAATAAGATTTAATTTCTATAAAAAAGATACATTTTCGACAAAAAATAGAATAGCTAAATTTTCATTTAAAAAAATAAATTTTCAATTAAAAAAAGGAATTTTCAGGTAACCATATAAATTTTTAACCAAATAAATGAATTATTAACTAAAAAAAAGGAATGTTACAAACAAAAATAAAATAGTTAAATTTTCAGTCAGAAAAAAGGAGAATCTTTTGAGAATAGGGGGAAAAAGGGGAATTTCAAGAAAAAAGGGGAAATTAAGAAAAAAAGGGGAAGACTGTGCACTAGGGTGGTCCTAAAATACACTGGAAATTTTTCTTTTTTAATTTTTATGGGGACACCCCACAAATTTGTTCGAATCCACACAAAAATGAATTCATTTTTTTTTTTTTTTTTTGAGAAAAATGATATTTAGTGATGCCGCAAGCCCCATGAAGTTCAACATGTATTTCCCATAAGAAAAAAATACGTTTTTGTAAATCTTATTCAGAATCCTCAATATTATCTCAATCGAGTTGAAACTCAACATTTCTCTTCACAATTAGCCATAGAATACGAATAAGATATCACTTTTGAAATACCAACACCATAAGTCTGTTTGATAGGGTCCCAAAGAAACCCCATACGTGAAAAATTGGGTTTTGCGAGTTTTTCGCGGTAATTATGACTTTTTTTGCGGTTTTTTTAATTGCGAATTGTTTCTAATACATAAAATATTAGTTTGTACTGAAAATTAGATGTTTCCATGAATTGTTTAAACAATTTATTATTGTTTATGAGTCTCTTCATCTATATAAATTACGCCTGACAGTTGCGTTTTTTCGGCAATTTTTACTTTTCTGTCCTTTTTTCACTTAGTGAGGTAATAATTAAAGTTAACAAAAAAGTTGTTTAAATAATTAAATATTGTTTATAACTATCCTTTCTTAGATAAGTGCTAGAAAGTGGTGGTTTTTTCTAAGATCTTTCACTTTGCTTCGCCTGCTTAATTACTAACAATTAATAAATAAACATTAGAGAAAACTATATTTTAAACAATCTCTTTCCTTCTTGTGAATATATTTTTCTGAAATAAAACAGATACATAAAATATGCTTCAAAGTTTCTACACGGATCATATTAAATACAACTTTCCCTTGAAAGTTGTGTAATAAATAAATTATAAATTTATTTATTATTTAAATAAATAATAAATAAATATCATTCGAAAAATCATGTTTGTTGTGGTTGACTTATTATTTGTTCATAAATGAAAAGGCGATGCAAAGTAAAAGATTTGAGAAAAAACCGCCACTTTCTAGCACTTATCTAAGAAAAGATAGTTATAAACAATATTAAATTGTTTAAACAATTCATAAAAACATATAATTTTCAGTATAAAGTAATATTTATGTATTAGAAATAATTAGCATTTAAAAAACCGCAAAAAAGGTCATAATTACCGCGAAAAACTCGCAAAACCCATTTTTTCACTTATGGGGTTTCTTTGGGACAATATAAAACAGACTTATGGTGTTGGTATTTCAAAAGTGATATTTTATTCGTATTCTATGGCTAATTGTGAAGAGAAATGTTGAGTTTCAACTCGATTGAGATAATATTGAGGATTTTGAATAAGATTTACAAAAACTTCTTTTTTTTATTATGGGAAATACATGTTAAACTTCATGGGGCTTGCGGCACCCCTAAATATCATTTTTTTCAAAACAAGAAAAAATGGATTATTTTTGTGTGGATTCGAACAAATTTGGGGGTGTCCCCATAAAAATTAAAGAAAAAAAAATTCCAATGCATTTTAGGACCCTCCTAGTGCACAGTCTTCCCCTTTTTTTCTTAGTTTCCCATTTTTTCTTGAAATTCCCCTTTTTCCCCCTATTCTAAAAAAAATCCCCTTTTTCCCCTTTTCTCTTTAAATATACGATATTTGAAATGTTACCCATTATTGAATAATAATTAAAGCAATTACAGCACTTGAATAAATTATTTATGAATAAATAAGGTACACGCTTCAAGTGCAGACCATTAAAAATAAATACCTAATTAAAAAATTGATTATTCCGAATTCATCAACTGCAATTTTAAATGTTTTAACTTGAGTAATATTTAATTTTTTTAAATCTTTACTTGGAAGTTTAACTATTGTTGAAACTTTTTTTTTCGTTGAAAATTAATTTTTTTAAACTCACAATAGAACTATTCCATTTGTGTTTGAAAATTGATATTTTTTAATCGGAAATTTAACTATTTGGTTGCAAGTTCATGAATTTCGTTCAAAAGTTATATTTTTTGGCAGAAAATTAGTTAAAAATTTAACTATTTTGTTAAAAAGCTATTTTTTTTGTTGAAAATCAAACTACTTTTGAAAAATTCATTTTTTTAAACTAAAAATTGCAATTTTTGATTGAAAATTATTTTTTGTATTGAAAGCTTATATTTTGTAACGCACGCACGAAATGTTCGCTTTTCGAGGCATTTATTGCGTGCAGAAAGTGACCGAATCCAAAGCCGTGGTAAAAAGCAGTTATAAAAAGACTTTTTCTAGCTGCTGCGCTTGCGCAGTTCCAGCCAGATTACTTTTTATTGTTGAAAATTTTAAACTGCGAAATTAAAAAAAAATTTCTTGCTCAGTTACAATTTATTTGAAAATTTGAAATTTGCAAGTACATTTTTAAAAAAGTTGAATATGTCGAACCTGAAATTTATTCAGCTTGAACCAAAGAAACAATTTTTTATTTTGCTTTTCCGGAAAAAAAATTTTGTCGTAAGTTTGGATTTTTGGGTTTTCATATCTTTGTTGCGATTTTGGAACGTTATAAACACCACGAAAATTTTGTTTTCCTATGAATAAAAAATAATATGTTTCTTTGGTTTGAGCTGACTTAATTTCAGATTCAAGTCAGTCCAAAAAAACATGCTTTCGTATATTTTCAAAAACTTTAAATAAGGCAATTTTTTTTAATTAAAAAAAAAAATTGAGAAAGAGAACAGAAGCTATTAACCGATTTCAAATATTTTTCTTTACTTGTTTTTGATTTCGGCCCATAAATTGTTATCCCTCAGCTCAAACGATTCCCTTAATTTTAGCATTTTTACTTCGCTCTACTGAAGAGTTTATTTTTAAATTTACATTGAAAGTATTAGTTATAGATTTTATTATTTAGTTGAAAATTTAACGATTGCCTTAAAAAGTCATCGTTTTTTTGCAAATTCAAGTGTTGTGTTAAAAAATTCGTCTTTTTGTGTTGAAAATTCAAATATTTCGTAAAAAATTTACTTTTTGTTTAAAATTTGTATTTCTCTGTAGAAAAGTCTATTGAAATCCTTTTGGACGAAAAGTCACCTCTTTTTTGAAAATTTGTATTTTTGATTTAAAAATTCACCTGTTCAAGTAGAATTTTCATTTTTCTTAAACAAAAATGCAACTGTTTGGTTGAAAATTTAACAATCTTGTTAACAAGTCATACTTTTTGGTTAAAAATTCGACTATTTAGCAGAAAATTAACTTATAGTTTACAATTCTTATTTTGGTGTTGGAAAGTGAACTGGAAACTTCTTTGGATGGAAATTTAATTATTCTTTTGAAGTTTTTTTAATTCATCTGTTTTAAAAGAAATATTTCATCTTTCTTGAATAAAAATGCAACTGTTCAGTTGAAAATTCAACTCTTTTTTGAAAATTTGTCTTTCTGATTTTAAAATTCATCTACCTGAGCAGAAATTACATCTTTTTTGTATAAAAATACAACTGTTTGGTTTAAAATTCAACAATTTTGTTGAAAAGTCATACTTTTTGGTTGAAAATTCTGCTGTTTTGTTAAAATTGAAGTATTTTATAGAAAATGTACTTCTTGGTTAAATTTAATATTTTGGTGTTGAAAAGAGAACTAAAATGTTTTCTGGATGAAAATTCAACTATTTACAGAAAAAAAAATTTAATTAAAAATTCATCTGTTCTAAGAAAAATTTGATCTCTCTTGGATAAAAATCCAACTGCTTGGTTGAAAATAAAACTATTTTGTTAAAAAATCATACTTTTGGTTGTAAATTCTACTGTTTCGTTGAAAATTTAACTATTTCGTAGAAAATTTACTTTTTGTTCCGTTTATGAAAGATTCTATGTTAATTAGTGTTTCAAGATTAAAATGCCTAATTCTAATAGCAATAAGTAGTAACACTCCTGGAAATTGGTTAAAAATATAACTATTTTGTTGAAAATTTTGCTTTTGCTTGAAAATCAAACCAGTTTGTTCAAAATTCCTTTTTTTAAACTGAAAATTGCAATTTTTGATTGTAAATTATTTGTTGCATTGAAAGCTTATATTTTTAAGTTAAAAATTCGAATGTATTGCAGAAAGTTCTTTCTTTTGGCTCAAAAATTTAATAATTTGGTAGAAAATTGGATTTTTCATTTGAAAATTAGTTTCTGGAAATGAAAATGTAGCAATTCCATTTTTGGCTCAAACTTAATCTTTTTTATGTTAAAAATTCATATATTTGCTTAAAACTTTATGTAATTTGTTGAAAATTCGTCCTTTTTTGTACAAAAATACTCTTCTTGATTTAAAATTCGACATTTTAAATACAATTTTTTTTCTTTATTGACTAAACCATCTTTGTTGGTTGAAAACTCAACTCTTGTTGAAATTTCGTATTTTCGAATTCAACTAATTGGTCGAATTTTGAACTACTTTGTTAAAAATTCATTTTTTAGTTAAAAATTCATCATTTTAGTTAAAGTTTTTGGTTAAAAATGCAACTGTTTGGTTAAAAATTCATCCATTTTGTTTGAGGATTCAAATCTTAAATGTAAAACTAAATCTAAAAACTTTTTATTAACAAAAATATATTTTTTATTGAAATGTGAATTACTACATTTTTCTTGAGAATTAATTTTTTGTTGTTTTTTAAAGATTCAACTCTTGTATTGAAAATGTAACTTTTTGAAAAATCATCTCTTTGGTTAAAAATTCATCTCTTTAGTTGAAAATGTAACTATTTTATTTATTTTTAAAATTTTATTTTCAATTCTTTTGGTAGAAATATCGTCTTTTTCGTTTAAAAATGCAACTGTTTGGTTGAAAAATTTATCTATTTCATTAGAAAATGCAATATTTTTACTTAAAATATTTGCAATTATTTAAAGCTTTTGAAATTTAACATTAATTGTAATTGCATTGATTTACATTAATTTTATTTAAAAAGTGTATTCCAATGTTAATATAAATAATAGTTATTTCTTTGATTGATAATTAGTTTTGTTATTAATTGAAAATTAATTTTTTTTGCTGAAAAAGTACCTATTCTATTTTAAGTTCAAAATGTATCTGTTTTTGGTGAAAATTCAACTATTTTGTTGAAAATTCCTCTTTTTTGGTAGAAAAATAGTCTTATTAATTGAAGCTTTATCTTTTTGGGTAAAAATTCATTTGTTTGGTTGCGAATTTATTTATTTGGTTGGAAATTGAACTATTCTGTACAAAATTCGTGTTTTTTTGTTGTTGAAAATTTATTCATCTAACTAAAAATTTAAGTATTCTATTTTTGGTTGAAAATTTATCTTTTTTAGTTTGAGATTCATCTATTTTGAAGAAGATTGGTCTTTTTCGGTAGAAAATTAATCCTTTGAATTGAAAATTAAATTATTCGGTTAAAAATTATTACTTTTTTTTTGTTTGAAAATACATCATTATAGTTAAACATTCACTATTGTGACTGAAACTTCAACTATTCCATTATTTGTGGAAAATTTATCTTTTTTGATAGAAATGTAATCTTCTTGATTGAAAAATTTATCTGTTTGCTTGAAATGTTGACTATTTTGTTGAAAAATCATTTCATTTCGTTGAAAATTAATTTTTTACTGAAAATTTAACTATTCTATTTTTGATTAAAAATTATGTGTTTGGTTAAAAATTCGTATTTTTTTTTGAAGATATACTTTTTATTGAAAAATCAAGTTTTTTTTTGTTAAAAATTCATATTTTCAGTTTGAAGACTGAAATTTTTTGCAGAAAATTCAACATTCTTGGTGACATTCTTTTCCTTTATTGACTGAAAAATCTTTTTTGGTTAAAAATTGAACTATTTTGTTGAAAATTTGTCTTCTTTGATAGAAAAGTAGTCTCATTAGTTGAAACTTCATCTTTTTGGATACAAATTCATTTTTTTTTGGGTTGAAAATTTAATTATTTTGTTGAAAATTCGTTTTCTTGTTGAAAATTTATTTTTCTAACTGAAAATTTAACTATTTTATTTTTGTTTGTAACAATCATCTTTTTTAGTTAATAATTCATTTATTTGGTTACAAATTTATCTAGTTACCTGAAAACTCATTTTTTTAATTGAAAATTTATTTCTTTAAATGAAAATTTAGCTATTGTATTTATTGTCAAAAATGTATCTTTTTTATAGAAATTAAATCTTATTAGCTGAAACTTCATCTTTTTGGATAAAAATTCTTTTTTTTTTTGTTGAAAATTGCAATTTTTGATTGAAAATTATTTTTTGTAATTTCTTGCTCAGTTATAATCTTTTTGAAAATTTTAAATGTGCAAGAACATTTTTAAAATTTTTAAAAAATTCAATTCTTTTCGTAGAAACTTATTTTCTGTTAAAAAATTCATATTTTGATCTTGAAAAGTCAACTGGAATCCTTTCCGGATGAAAATTGAACTATTTTTAAGAAATTTGCTTTCTTTTTAAATAAAAATTCATCTGTTTTAAGAGAATTTTCATGTTTTCTTGATAAAAATGCAACTATTGGGTATAAAATTCAACAATTTTGTTAGGAAATCATCCTTCAACTGTTTTTTTAATTTATCATCTTGATTTACAAATTTATCCGCTTCGGTGGCAATTTCTTTTATTTATGAAAATGCAACTTTTTGGTTGAAAATTATTTTTCTTTGCTTGAGTATTCAACTATTTTATTTGAAATATTTGGTTGAATCATTTTTTCGTGAAATCATTTTTTTTTAAGAGTTATATTTTTAGTTGAAAATTCATCTCTTTGGTTGAAAGCTGAACTATTTTGTTGAAATTTATTATTTTTAAATTGAAAATTCATCTACTTGGGTGAAAGTTAAACTACATTGTTAAAAATTTATTTTTTTGAATGAAGGCTTACGTCTTTGGTTGAAAATTTAACTGTTTAGCGGAGAGTTTTTTTTTTGTTTAAAATTAATTTTTCAGCCGAAAATGTAACTCTTCCATTTTTTTAAGATCGCTATTTTTTAGTTGAAAATTCTCCTTTTTTAGTGAAAAAAAAACAATTGTCTTTGTTCAAAATTTTATTTTTCTTGTTAAAAATGCATCAGTTTCGTGGAAAAATATTTTTTTGCTTAAGACATATTTTTTGTTTATGAATTCAATTTTTATAGAGAAAATTCGTCTTTCGTATGGCAGGTTCAGCAATTTGGTTGAAAATTCGTCTTTTTGGTTATAAAAAACTTTTTTTCTGTATAAATTCCATGTTTTTTGATTGAATATAAACTATGACATTTTTTGTTGAGAATTTATATATTTAGGTTGAAAATTCAACTATTATGTTAAAAATTTAATTTTTTTGTTTGAAATTCAAGTACTTTGTTGAAAAACCATCTTTTTTAGTAGAAATATTGCATCTTTCTTGGACACAAGTGCAACTGTTTTTTTGAAAATTCAACTATTTCCTAGAAAATTCACTTTTTGTTTAGAATTTATATTTTTCTGTGGAAAAGTCTATTGAAATCCTTTTGGATGCAAATTCAACTCTTTTTCTGAAAATTTGTCTTTTTGATTTCGAAATGCGTTTTTTTGAATGAAAGATTCAATTTTGTTCGTAGAAACTTATTTTTTGTTAAAAATTTCATATTTTAATCCTCAAAAGTCAACTGGAATCTTTTTTGGGTGAAAATTAAACTATTTTTTTTTAAATTGGTTTTCTTTTTAAATAAAAATTCATCTGTTTTGAGAGAAATTTCATCTTTTTTGGATGAAAATGCAACTATTGGGTAGAGAATTTAACAATTTTGTTAAAAAGTCATCCTGTTTGAGTAAAAATTCGTCTTTTTGGATTAAAAATTAATTTTTTTCGTAGAAACTTATTTCTTGGTTAAAAAATAATATTTTGATTCTAAAAAGTCAATTAAAATCTTTTTTCACAGAAAATTCAACTATTTTCTTTTTATTTATCTTTTTGAATTATAAATTCATCCGCTTTCGTAGAAATTTCTTTTTTCAAATGAAAATGCAACTTTTTGGTTGAAAATTATTCTTCTTTGCTTGAGGATTCAACTATTTTATTTGAAAGATTTGGTTGAATCACTTTGTTAAGAAATCAGTTTTTTTAAGAGTTATATTTTTAGTTGAAAATTCATCTCTTTTGTTGAAAATTGAACTATTTTGTAGAAAATTTACTTTTTGGTTAAGTTTAATATTTTAGTGTTGACAAGAAAACTGAAATTTTTTCTGGATGAAAATTGAACTATTTTTTGACATTTCTTTAAATTAAAAATGCATCTGTTTTAGTACAAATTTCATCTTTCTCTGATACAAATTCAACTATTTGGTAGAGAATTCAAATATTTCGTCAAAAATTCATCCCTTTTGGTTGAAAAAATTCGTCTTTTGGGATGAAAATTTCAATTTTGTTCATAGCAACTTATTTTTTGTTAAAAAATTCCGATTTTGATCGTGAAGAGTCAATTAGGATCTTTTCTGGTTGAAATTTCAACTATTTTTTTAAAATTTGTTTTCTTTTCATATGAAAATTCATTTCTTAAAAAGAAATTTGGGTAAAAATTCGTTTTTTTGGATTAAAAATTAATTTTTTTTCGTAGAAACTTATTTTTTCATTAATAAATTCAACCGCTTTCGTAGAAATTTCTTTTTTTTTAATGACAATGCAACAGTTATATTTTTAGTTGAAAATTTATCTCTTTGGTTGAAATTTCAACTATTTTGTTGAGAGCGAATCTTTTTAAATTGAAAATTCAACTACTTGGGTAAAAATTAAACTACAATGTTAAGAATTTTTTTTTTTTTGATTGAAGGTTTATGTTTTTGGTTAAAAATGTAAGTGTTTAGTGGAAAAGTCTTTTTTTTTTTTAATTAATTTTTTCGCTGAAAATGTAACTTTTCCATTTTTTAAAGATTGATCTCTTTTAGTTGAATTTTTCTTTTTTGGTGAAAAAAAAATTTTTTTTTGTTAAAAATTTCATTTTTGTTGGGTAAAAGTGCATCAGTTTCGTGGAAAAATAATTTTCTGCTGAAGTCATATTTTTTGTTTGTAAATTCAATCTTTGTAGAGAAACCCCATCTTTTCGCTTGAAGGTTAAACAATTTATGTAAAATTTTCTTTCCTTAGTGAAAAATCCTTATTTGTTGAAAATTCGTCTTTTTGGTTTAAAAATTGTTTTCTGTATAAATTACATATTTTGTTATTGAAATGTAAACTATAACACTTTTTTGGGGAATTTATAATTTTAGGTTGAAAATTCAACTATTATCTTAAAAATTTAATTATTTTGTTGAAAATTCAAGTATTTTTAAAAAAAAATCCATTTTTTACAGCAGAAAAGACATTTTGTTGCTTAAAATAAATTAATAAAGACAATTTTAAATTTATATCTGAAATACTGTTTTATTCCGTTTATAAAAGATTCTATGTTAATAGTGTTTCAAGATTAAAATGTTGGCATTTGAATTATAATGATCAAGGAAAATGAAAAATTAGAAAAGGAAACATAAGGGAATTTTGAAAATTAAGTTTTCGAACATCCTGCCTAATTCTACTAGCAATAACTAGTAAAACTGCTGGAAATTGGTTAAAAATTGAACTATTTTGTTGAAAAGCTTTTTTTTTTGCTTGAAAATCAAACCAGTTTGTTGAAAAATCCTTTTTTTTTTAACTGAAAATTTCAATTTTTGATTGAAAATTATTTTTTGTATTGAAAGCTTATATTTTTCAGTTAAAAATTCGAATGTATTGTAGAAAGTTCTTTTTTTTGGATCAAAAATTCAATAATTTGGTAGAAAATTGGTTTTTTCATTCGAAAATTAGTTTCTTGAAATGAAAATGTAGCAATTCCATTTTTGGTTCAAAGTTGATCTTTTTTATGCTGAAAATTCAAATATTTGGTTAAAATTTTATGTAATTTGTTAAAAATTCGTCCTTTTTCGTAGAAAAATAATCTTCTTGATTTAAAATTCGACATTTTGAATACAATTTTTTTTCTTTATTGACTAAACCATTTTTGTTGGTTGAAAACTCAACTCTTGTTGAAAATTCGTATTTTCGGATTATAGAGTCAACTGTTTTGTAGAAAGTTTGAATTTTCTCTGGAAAATTCAATAGTTCGGCAGAGAATTCAACTAATTGGTCGAATTTTGAACTACTTTGTTAAAAATTCATCTTTTTAGTTAAAGTTTTATTTGTTTGTTAAAAAACTAAAAATTTTAATGTTGGGTTGAAAATTAACTTTTTAATTGAAAATTCATATTTTTGTGTTAAAAAATCAACTGCATTGTAGAAAATTATTCTTTCAGCCTTCAAAATTCAACAATTTGGGAGCAAATTCAGTTTTTTCAATTGAAAATTAATTTTTAAACGAAAATGTAACTATTCGATTTTTGGTTAAAAACTGATGTTCTTAGTTTAACAATTCAACTTTTTTGTTAAAAAATTATCTTATTTGTTCAACATTTTAAATGACGAAATTAAAAAAAAAATGTCTTGCTCAGTTACAATTTTTTTGAAAATTTGAAATGTGCAAGAACATTTTAAAAAAAGTTGAATATGTCGAACCTGAAATTTATTCAGATTATTCAACAATTTTATTAAAAAGTCATCCTTTTTGCAAAAAAAAATTCGTCTTTTTTTATTGAAAATTCAATTTTTCTCGTAGAAACTTATTTCTTGGTTAAAAATTCATATTTTGATCGTGAAAAGTCAACTAAAATCTTCTTCGATAGAAAATTCAACTATTTTTTTTATTTCTTATTTCCTAATGAAAATGTAACTTTTTCGTTAAAAATTCTGCTTCTTTGCTTGAGTATTGAAATATTTGATTTAAATGATTTGGTTGAATCACTTTGTTAAGAAATATTTTTTTTTCCAAGAGTTGTATTTTTATTTGAAAATTCATCTCTGGTTAAAATTTTAACTAGGGTTTCTAACTAAAAATTTTAATGTTTGGTTGAAAATTAACTTTTTCATTGAAAATTCATATTTTCGTGTTGAAAAATCAACTGCATTGTAGAAAATTCTTCGCGGCACCCGTAAATATAATTTTTTTCGAAACAAAAAAAAATGGATTTATTTTTGTGTGGATTCGAATAAATTTGGGGTGTGCCATCATTTTTAGGTTTAAAACGGGCGGGAAATCCTTGGAGAACTCCCCTGGCGGTCAAGCTATAAAGCCACCATAAAAATTCGAAAAAAACAAAATTTGGACCACCCTAATGTGCACCTTGTAATCTGTTCCGTAATTTAAGTAAAAACTTAAAAAAAAGTTCCGTAAAAACTGTTTTTAATTTTTTTTTCGAAAAACCTTTCAATTTTTCGAAATTCTCTACCAAAAAAATACAGTTGATATTTTTTCCGGAAATATGTGCGCCCCTGAGGGCAGACTGTGCGAGTGACCAGAATTGATGAACGCCACCCCTCAGCTTCAGTGTGTTAGTGTTAGTACCGCGGTCGTTAGTACTTAGCAAAACTGCAAAAGTGCGCGTGTACTCCACAGAGCAAATGTCACTTTGCTGCCACTTGCTTTGATTGCTTCACAAAGGCAATTTTATTTCTTTCCTTATTTTCTCATTACTTTCCATTTCGTAAGAAACGACCGACAGTCTCAAATATCAATGCCTTGTGAAACTCGGTTGTCAAACGTTAAAAGGTGCGCGATATTTTGAGGTTAAGTTCATCGAATGACTCGAATAGGTAAGGATATTTGACAATTTTACTTAAACAATTACAATTTTAATAAAAACTAAATTCGCAATGTTGATAGCCACTAATTAAGAGATACAATTTTTAAAATCAGACCCAGGAACTTTTGTGTACTTTTTTCTCAAAACTTACTTTTTTCTGTTATGATCGATCGCTGCAGAATGTCCAGGATTTCTCTCGATTTTAGGAAATTTTCACGTTTAGGTTGAGGCGGCAAATTTTAAGTAGACATCACAATTATCATAATTTTCGAATTCGATGAAAAAAGTTGTCATTGAAGTGGTTTCATTTCACTGACATATCTACACATGGCCATTATTGCATATCTATATATGTGGGGGAGCTTACCGCTCACCAGAGGGCGCTATCTGTTCGGGTCCGAGTTCCGCGAAAATTCAAATTTAATAAATGAAAAATGGCTTTTTTTATAGAAATTATTAATGAAAGTTTAATCATTCATTTGTAAAATAGAGTCAAAGTGTCAGTCATTCAGTTTGAAAGAAAAATTAAAAAATTGTCTTCCTTTTAGTTGAATTCAACTCTTTTTCATTAATTTTTTGTTAAAAACTGATCTTTTTTA
>CAKNXH010044102.1:0-11017 GCA_932178445.1 Andricus quercusramuli
TTTATCATTGCAGATATTTTAAATCGGAGTTTAATAGCACTTACGTATGTATGTATGTATGTATATTTAATCTCTCCCTTTTACGGGTTTGAGGGCCTCCGCTCCCTGTACATATCTTTACATTTCATCCTTAGTCTAACTTATTCGCTGCTTATATTCTAAATCTTCGCCTTACATGATAACAGTCATATTAATACTATTATTCTTAACTTTCTACAAATCTAAGCATGAGCGACCTTCCAGGGCTTCCGTTTTCTCTTACCATCAATTGCATTTTCAACGATTTAAAATTTACCATTTTTCTAGTGACTTTCCTTCACAGAGGATTACCCGTTTGGCTCTGCCCTGTTCCCATGCTTTCTCTTATTTCTTCCAGCTTTTTCATCCACATCACTCCCTGTCCATTACCATCCAAGATCCATCTCACACACTCATCCACACTCAACTGTCCATCTTCCTCTCCTGTACACCTCTCTAACACATGTGCCCATGACTCCACCTCGTATCCACATACTCTGCACAAATTATCCTCTTCATCCATCCAATATCTACAAGATCTCACTCCTTCCCCCATTCTAAACCGTACCACCCTATTCCATTTGTCTTCCTTTTTCATCTTTTGCAAATATTCTGGTTCCGTCAACCCTTTGACCATCATATACCATCTATTGTACTTCGAATCCATAATCTTTCTCCATCTCTCTTCTCCTTGTCTTACTAATAGCTCTAATTCTATGTTCTGCCAATCCAGAACCCCTTCCTGCATATCACAAACATTCCTCATTTTTGTCCTTTCTTCCTCCCATTTCGAGTTTCCCAAATTTCCTCTCGTCTCCTTGTTCCGAACTTCGTCCAAGCAGACTTGTGCTATCCTGCTCCCCTCCCCCCTTTTCAGTTTCTCTTCAAACCTCCAGGCTCTCTTAATTTGTCTCGTTACCATTTTCTCCCTTCCTAGTTCTTCCCTCAACATGTATCCTGGGCAACTCCAACTAACCCCCATTACCCATCTCAGAAATCTCTCATGCATACTTTCCACTTTCCTATGTTCTTTCCATCCCCAGACTTCTACCCCATAACCCAATACCGCCCATACCAACGCATCAAACAACCAGACCCTCATTCTCCAATCGTCCTTGAACCTTCTCTTTCCTATACCCCATACTTGGCCCATTACTTTGCTCGCACATTCGATTCTCTTCCTCACCTGCACCTCGTTTCCCCCTCCTGCCTCAAACCAGAAACCTAGGTAACAGAACTCCTCCACAGTTTCCACTGTTTGTCCGTTCATCTTCCAACCGTAACCTATTTTGGTATTTCTCTTTCTGAAGCACATCACCTTGGTCTTCCCTACGTTCACCGTCAGTTCTTTTGCTCGTACATATTCTTCGAAAATTTTTATCATTAGGTTCATACCCTTCTCATCGTCTGCTAATAGAACTACGTCGTCCGCGTATGCTAGGGAGTATAGTTTGCTATTACCCAGGATCGTCCCCCCTTTCCCTTTCTCCTTTAGCTTCTCCTCTAAGTCTGCCAGCAGCATATTAAAGAGCAGCGGACTCAACGGGCACCCTTGCCTAAGACCTCTTTCTGTCCAGAAAACCTCCCCTTTTTTCCCCCCTATCTTCACCCTAATCCTGGTTTCAGTAAAAATTTCCTTTATCCTCTTCACTAACCCTTCCTCTATTCCCTTCTCTTTCATTGCCTGCCATAGAACTTTTCTATTCACTGAGTCAAAAGCTGCTTTAAAATCTACGAACAAGGCTACTAATTTCCCTTTTTTTCTCCCTAAGTTTCTGTTAACCAAGTAGTTGAGTACGTAAATGTTATCTATTGTTCCCATCCCTTTTCTAAATCCCGTCTGATTGTGTGGGATACTTTGTTTCTCTTCTATCTGACTCTCCAACCTTTTTCTTAGAATTTCCGTGTATATTTTATAACCCACTGGCATGAGGGTGATCCCTCTGTACTCTTCTACCTTCTTACCATCCCCTTTCTTGACAAGCGGTACCACCAGCCCTGTCCTCCACTCCTCCGGCCACCCTTCTCCTTTCCAGACCTTGTTGCAGATCTTCCACATCCCTTCCCTAGTCCCTTCTCCTCCATACTTTATCGCTTCGTTCTCCATACCATCCTCTCCTGTAGCCTTGCTTCTTTTTAGTCTATCTATCGCCTCATTCACTTCTTCTCTTGTTATTTCGTTCACTTCCTCCCTTTCTCCCTGGACTGTCTTTCTATTTTCCCCTTCGATCCTATTTTGTTCTCTCCCTAGCAGACCCTTAAAATAATCCGTCCATTCATCCATTTCTATTTCTTCATTCACGCCCCTCCTTCCTCCTCTTTCCCTGTTTATCACATCCCAAACCCTACCTTCTTTGATTGCTTTTTCTACTTCTTCCTTGTATTTCTCCTTTCCTTTTTGCTTTTTCCCTTCCAGCATCCTCTCATGTTCTCTTTTTCTCATGTTGTACTCCGCCTTCTCTATTTCTCCTTTCCTCCATTTTCTTACAGACTCTTTCATTCTCTCCTTACTCTCCCTGCATTCCTCATCCCACCAGCCTCTCTTTCCCTTTTCTCTTCCTTCTTTCGCACCTATCTCATCCCTTACCTTCTCAATCGACCCTTTCAACCTCTCAATCAACACGTCTACTTCCTCCTCCTTCTCATATCTAACATTCTCCTTTTCCATTTTTTGTTCAAACACTTTTAATTTATCTAACCCCCAGTCTCCCATTTTCGCGTTCCTTTCCCCCCCTCTTTCCTTTCTCCCTCTACCGCGCTTGTGGACGCCACCTTTCAGTGTCGCTATTACTGGGAAGTGCTCGGACCCTATCTCATTCCCCACCTTCATACTGCAACGAGAACAAATTCTTTGGCTAAATATAACAAGTTATTTAGCTGTGCATTTTAGAAAAATATACTGAATTTGTTGATTTTGCGAATATTTACTTATTCGTGTAATTCATTCACCCCCCCCCCCCCCTCTTTTTCAACGTATATTTTGTAAAAGAAAGTTTATTTTATTCCTTGATAACAAAATATGATACAATAATTATGTGTTTGAATTATAGAAATATTTCTACACCAACATTTTAATTGGCTTGTTGTATTTAGCCAAAAAAAATTTTCTCGTTCTTCAAAATTGAATTATTAAAATTTAGAATTGTTTAATTCCTAATTTATTATACTAAAAAAATATTAAGATACTATCACATTTGCTATTTTCATTATTCAAGTTTCTATAATATTGTTATATTATAATTTTTTCTTGTTACGTTTTTTATAATAATATTCAACCATTTAGTTACGAAATTCATCAATTCGTTTAGAAATTCATTTTTTGTTGTTAAAAATTCGTCGTTTTGAATAGCAAATTGATCAGTTCGGTTGAATGTTTGTCCTTTTGCTTGAAAAATTTATCTCTTTTAGTAGAAGTGTCATATTTTTGGTTTAAATATGAACTGTTACGAATTTTTGTTAAAAATCCATCTTTTTAGGTTGAAAAAACTCCGTATTAACAAAATTTTTAATTTCAGATAACTCAAGTTCCAAATGCGTGTGAACTGTACACGTTTTAGAAAGAAATATTTCAGATTTGGATGAATTTATTTTTAAAGAATATATGTTTAGAAATTCCTGTGATTTAAAAATACATGAAAATTAAATTCATCGTCTTTGGAGGAAACTTATTTAAATTATTGAAATTAGTGAAGTAAGCATTAATTTTGAAATATTTTCTTTATCATTGCAGATATTTTAAATCGGAGTTTAATAGCACTTACGTAAATTAAGTTTAGAATTTACAAAATAACATCGTTTAGAAATACAAAATACATATATATGTATATATAGAATGCAAAATTAGGATTATAATTTTATGGATTTTGTTTACATAACTGTTTTTTTCATCTTTGTATGCCTTATAACATGAAAAAAATTGAATTGTTTGAACATTTGATTTAATTTGTTCAAATCTGATTTGAAATATCATAGGATTTTATGCTGAAAGGAAGAAAACTTAAGTCACTACATACTGTAGTGACATTATTTTGTGGAAACTTCGTTTTTTCGATTAATATAACAAGCCAATTAAAATTTTTGTGTAGAAATATTTCTATAATTCAAACACATCCTTATTGTATTATATTTTGTTATCAAGGAATAAAATAAACTTTCTTTTACAAAATATACGTTGAAAAAGATGAGGGGGGAGGGGGGAATTAATGAATTACACGAATGTGTAAATATTCGCAAAATTAACAAATTCAGTATATTTTTCTAAAATGCACAACTATATAACTTGTTATATTTAGCCAAAAAAATTTTTCTCGTTCTTAAAAATTGAACTATTAAAATTAATAATTTTTTAATTCCTGATTTATTATACAAAAAAAAATTAAGATGCTATTACATTTGCTGATTTCATTATTCAAGTTTCTATAATATTTTTGTATTATAATTTTTTCTTGTTACGTTTTTTATTATTATATTTCGTTTTCTCTTAGGATTTTTATTTTGTCAATAGGGTTCTGACTTCCAATTTATTATAAAATAATTTTTTATATTTGTTATTAATAAATGTTATTCTTGATATATAGTACCTATTAAACATTTCATCGAAAAACACATACTTACTTCCACATGTTAAATATACCTATTGTTATTATCAAACATATGTATAGTTATAATTTTGATAATTTTGTATATTAAAGTGCCACTAGAATAAATCAAAATATTATGAATATAAATTGTGTAACGTTTCTAAATGTTGCTTGCATTATATGAAATTTTGAAAATACTGCGATATATAGCACTTTTAAAACAATGTTTTTTCAATAATCCTTTTAGATTTCAATGACTTTTATATTTTTCAAATATCAATTACCCATCAAAGAGTTGTTGGTCTTAATTTTGCACACTGAAATGATCGGGAATGTTTTTATTTAATATTAATTATTGACTTTTCCATAAGACCAATGCTTTTCTGGAACAGGACGATCGACGCGCCGCCCGACGGATTAGTTCACCCGTGAAGTGAAGTTAGCTGGTGGTTAAAGTGAAAATACCTAATAGGAGTTTCAGCAGGGACCAAAACAAAACTTCGAATTATCGGCGGTTCGAATTATGGAAGTTTCACTGTATTTATCTTTTGCTTTGCGATTCTGATAAAGTTTATCGCCTTATTTCGAAATCTGCCGGAAATTTTAAAAAAGTTTGAAAATTAAAAGAATGGTTACGATTTTTCTGACAATATTAAAAATCAATTTTCTAAAAAAAAAAAAAAAAAAAAACGCAGGAGAATGTTTTTCTCATAAAATCGAATTGTCTCGTTTTTCTCGCAAACAATGACAGATACGAATAAATGTTGAGATGAAAGCTTGCATGTCTAAAAAAGTTGTATGAAAAATAGAAAATTTTGCTCTTTTGCGATATCTTGCGTCGTTTACGAATAAAATACACACACACAAAAAACACAAAAGTGCATTAGTTATTTTTCATATAACTTTTTTAAACTTGCAAACTTTTATCTGAACATTTTTTTTAGATTGGAAAATTCGATTTTATGAAAACTCTCCTAGCCACAAAAGTTATTCTGTCCGCATAAAACTCACAAGATATTTTCTTTATGATATTCAATTTGAAATTTGGAAAAGATTTAAAAATATGAACTTTGTTTCAGTAATTTCGCTTGCAATGCTTTTTCAACTACTAGCAATCATTTGCATTGAATGTGAACTATTTATATTCACTAAAAT
This sequence comes from Andricus quercusramuli, assembly GCA_932178445.1. NCBI lineage: Eukaryota > Metazoa > Arthropoda > Insecta > Hymenoptera > Cynipidae > Andricus > Andricus quercusramuli. The sequence continues at coordinate 5,754 of CAKNXH010044102.1, forward strand.
ATACCCCCAACCTCGATTCATCACATTATATTCGTTATACACTACCGTCGGAAATTGTGCGCACGACTCGCGTGAGCGCTATTAAAAATCACTGCTGACTTCGAACCACGATATTTCGGCGAAAAAAAGAGATAGGGCATTTTTTAAAAAACAATTGGAAAGCTCATGAAATTCCACGTCTATTGGTACCCAACAAATAGTTTTTTGACTTTCTGTAAATAGTACAGCACTTGAGAAGTTCAAAAAAAAATTCAAGATTTTCTCAAATTTTCTACCTCAAATTCAACTTTTTGCACGACCTAGGAAAATTGTTTCAAAAATCTGAAAATTATACGACATCGAGCCTGGAATCTTATCTTTAATTTAAGCCAAGAAAACTCAAAAAATCTTTATGGGTGCCCGAGATATGATTAATAATGTGCAATCGTATCTGAGCTCAATTTTAATAGACGATCACAGTTCTCGGCCGGTCTGCTGCTTCGTCTCCTTCGTTGAGGCAGGACCGAATAGGCCACGCACTAAGGTGGCGCCTCTTATACTTTTGGTTCTCTTCATTAGTAATTTTTATTTCAAATTATGGTGAATGAAAAAAATATTTATCGTTATTTGTGATTGTTAACAATTATTTGAATCTAATATTATCTCCATATTAAAGAATAGGAGAATGTCCACTTAGGCGCCACCTCTGTGCGTGGCCTATTCGGTCCTGCCTCAACGAAGGAGGAGAGTAGAAGACCAGCCGAAAACCGTGATCGTCGATTAAAATTGAGCTCAGATACGATTGAACATTTTTAATCATATCTCGGGCATCCATACAAATTTTTTAAGTTTTCTTGGCTCAAATTAAAGATAAGACTTCAGGCTCGATGTCGTATAATTTTCAGATTTTTGAAACAATTTTCCTCGGTCGTGCAAAAAGTTGAATTTGAGGTAGAAAATTTGAGAAAATCTTGAATTTTTTTTTTGAACTTCTCAAGTGCTGTACTATTTACAGAAAGGCAAAAAAATATTTGTTGGTACCAATAGACGTACCAATAGACGTGGAATTTCATGAAATTTCCAACTGTATTTTAAAAAATGCCCTATCTCTTTTTTTCGCCGAAATATCGTGGTTCGAAGTCAGCAGTGATTTTTAATAGCGCTCACGCGAGTCGTGCGCACAATTTCCGACGGTAGTGTACAATATTGTGCTTGCCGACATTCTACACTCAAGCTGCAATTTATAAATTTTAATGTTTGTTAATAGCACTTTTTGTTGTTACATTAGAGTTTACGACTTTGATAGTTTCTGAAATGGAGAACGAATTTATGTAATAAGAAAGTTCCATGTGGTTTACAGATCTTCTGAACGAATATTGTATGACGGAAGATTTCTGCAAGCAACACTTCTTAGTTGGACTACTACTTCAAGAAGTGAAGACATCTCTTTGTGAAGTCGTTCAAGTCAGGAAGACTGCAATTTCAACTTTGAGAGATTTGATGGCAAAACATGAATTGGATGATCGATACCAAAATAAGGTTCGGGGTTTGCTCTAATAAATATAATCAACTGTCTAGGACTAAATTTTTATTTTTAGATTCCTAATATTACTTGATTTTCAAATCTTTCTTTCATTTCCAATTTCTCTATATTTTAGGGCCAATTGAGCAGAATTGCGTCACTTTACATACCATGGTTAGGAATCGTTTTAGAAAATCTACATCGACTTGAGTATAATAACGACGTGAAAGCAGACGTCAAGCAAAATTCCAATAGAGCCTCTACAAACAATTCTTTCTCGATGAGTAAAGAAGCAAACAGTGTGACGGCCTCCAGCACTCCGAAATCAATACACAGGTGCCTTACATTAAAAATAAATATTAAACATTTTTGAAGTAGCACTTGATCGTAAATGGACAATTTTTATGGATTGTTTTGCAGACTGACTATGCACTTAGATTCGCAATCACCAATCAGAGCCTCGATGCACTTGAGGGACTCGTCGTACTTTGCTGCTATAGCTGGTCAGACTATGGTGAACGGATATTCTTGCGCCAGCATAGAGTCCGATGTTTCGACAATGTCTAGTGCCTCGCAATCAAATGTTTCACAAGATACTACAATTACTCGAGAACCCATGGAAAATGGAACGAAAGATCTAAAGGGCCATTCCAGATCGTTGAGTGTTACTCAAGCTTCTAGTAGGAACGATAAATTGCAGCCTGCGGAAGTAAGAGATGTGCTGCTGTGTTTTATGTTTATCGTAAAGTACCTCGGAGATCATCAAATAATTGCGTGGTGGCATCAGTGCAACGACACTGAAGTTCTCAACTTCTTCACAGTTTTTGAGTGAGTCTTTGATTCCTTTGTCTGGAATAGTATATATAGAAATCTAAACACTCTTCTATCAAATGCAGCGTGTCTAGCGACCCGGGATATCCGGGAATTTTGCGCACCTTCAAAAATAAGAGAAATGCCGGGAATTAAATGTAAACAGAAATTTTTATTTTTGGCCTAAAGCTATTATTATTAAATTAAACGATTCAGTGGTACAAGCGTGTGACTAGTTGAATTTCGTTGATTTATTACCAGCCAATCAGAAGCTGAGAAATGTTTGAAATTTACTAACCAAAACATGGCGCAGGCAATAAATTTGTCTACTAATAACAGGATAAAAGTCAAACTCGGAAAAATTTATTGTGCTGTTTTTATGCCTTATTTCTGCTGCTTTTTTGGGATAAGTTTGTTACTTTTTTTGAACATGGCATTTGTGAAATCATTTTTTCCACACAATTTTTGATCAATTCAAAAAATTAAAATTTTTGATTTTAAACTCTTATAAATGAAACAGTTGAAAGATTTCTGGTTAAAAAATATAAATCCAGGTTATCATTTTTAATGCTCTAAATTGAAGAATGAATCCAAGAGTTTTTAAATGTTCAAAATTATATAGCTTTGAAGCTATTTTAAGTTAAAAACATTAAAAATCGAAAAATTTTTAATTCATTGTTATGTAAGAATAGTTATTTATAATTTGAATAAATTTTAAATCATTTAAAATAAACCGGTTCTTTCAAAGCGTCTAGGATATGATACTAGGTTGAAATATTTTCAACCACTCTTTCAGAATTATTGCGAAAAAAGTGTACGTAAATAATAACATTTTCCCATCAAATATGATTGATTAATTTCCTGCCAAGATCTGAACTTGAAACAAATAAGTCGTAATAATGGAAAATTTTTAAGCCTTTAATAAATACATTATGCAAGTATAAGAAATTTTATAAGGTCTAAAACTGATTTCTTCCAACTGCAGACCTTGGCAGAATTAAAGGATAAAGCCTTCAAACGTTCGTCATGCCTTATTTTAAATTTTAGTTTAGAAGTAATAAATGTCTTTTTTTTATAGACATAATGTTTTGACTTTTCATTTCAAGATATTTTCTTTAAAACTTATCCTGAACCGGTCCTCGTCGTAAAATCATGCCGGTTTATAATTCAATTTATAATTTATTCTTTCAGAATGAGTCTTCAGCACTTTAGATATGTTGGAAGGAGACAAATTGCTGCGAATACAACAAAAGAGCCAGGAAAGCCTAGGGCGGTAAAAGCAATGACATTGCCAGCAAGAATGGCTCCTCCGGATTTTACAAACGATAGTCCAACAACTGGAACTCTTCAACCACACAATACAGCAGTTAGGGAAAATTTGGTTGAAAATGATAGTGGGAAAAGTTATCAAGCTTTGCTCGAAGCAAACCTAGCGACTGAAGTCGGGCTGGTTGCGTTAGACTGTTTAGGACTTTTTTGTATACATTTTAAAGTAAGTTCAGAAACATAATTCAACATTTAAGGTTTATGAATGTAATATTTAATAAGTTAGTTGAAATAATTGTGTTTTTTGTACAGGATGTGTTGCTCACGAATGATGGCAATAACCCAGTGATGCAGAAATTGTTTAATATTTATTTACTCTTTCTTCAACTTGGTCAGTCGGAAACTCTATTTCGGCATGTCTTTGCAGGTCTTCGAGCTTTTCTGAACAACTACTCCATTATTTTATTTCGAGGTAAGTCATTTGCATATGATTATTTACTTTTCAAGCAAATTGGTTACCATATTTAACGTATTAATGACTTGCATCTTTCCTACTCGAAACGAGAACAAATGTTTTTACTATCTTTATCTATTAATTAAAAATATTTAAATACGCCGTGATTATGTCAGAATGCTCTAAAATACTTTCGTTTCATTCGCAGGTAATGCAGTATTATGTGGACGATTGTGTTACGAGTTGTTGAGGTGTTGCAATAGTAAACTGAGTTCAATCAGACAAGAGTCATGTGCCTTACTTTACTTGCTCATGAGAAGTAACTTTGAATTCACCAGCAGAAAAGGACTGATTCGAGTACATTTACAGGTACAAATTAGAATTTTAATCCCATGAATAACTAAGAAAATTGAAATACTGGTCTAAATTTAATATGATGCAAGAACTAGCAGAATCATTTAAATCGGAGATTTCTATTCTTGAATCCAACATTTTTAACAGAAAACCCGAGAAAGTGTAAAAGGGTCTTTCTAACGCAGTTAGCAAATTTCTGAAAACTCACCACCGATTAATATCCTATAGATGAAAACTCGTAATTTCATGGAGGAAGAATTTCTGTTAGCTATAGTAAGTCATAGGGTGACCTCTATATATTAAAATTAAAACTAACAGAATTAAAAGAGTAGATTTCTCATTTTATCGATCGCCGATAATTATTTCAATTTATTTATTTTTACTATTACTTTCAATGTAAGATATTATATCTTTGCTTGTTATGACTGACTTTTTCAATACACGGCATAAAATAAAATGTATCTCAGCAATATTTCTACATTTTCAATCCAGGCGCAGATGTTCTTTATCTGGATATATGCGCGTTATATTTTCGTCACGAAGAAATAGTATACTATTCCTTCTTGACTATAGTCTACTCGATGAGATTAGATGAATGACGATATAGTCTCAGTTCCTGACGCTATCGCAGTGATATATTATAAAGCTTGACAAAATATAAAGTGAAAATTAATTGAATTTTTCAATGGAAGTTATAATTCAATGCTTCTTATTTTCTGAACTGATTGAATAATTATTTTTTAAAAGTCTTTGCCATGTTGTTAAATAACTGTATATGAATTAAATTTTCAAAATGATATGTACATATTTATTAAAAATTTTTTTTAAATTATTTTTAAAGCTTACTATTGAATTAAAGGTATGGAAATTCAATTTAAT
>CAKNXH010044104.1:0-32942 GCA_932178445.1 Andricus quercusramuli
AGTTCCCAGTGATAGGTGCAGAGCGTGTCATGCACACGCTGAGTACCCAGAACACATACTGTCGGGCTGCCCGACCCACGCAGGAACAACGTACATCTATAGACATAATGCGGCCCTAAAATTTCTTCATTACCATCTTTGTCGCTCTTACGGTGTTGGTCGCGACCCTGCCTATCGAACGCTCCAAGGGATATAGAGTCAATTGTCCGAAACGAGAAGTGCCAGATTTTCTGGAACTAAGATTTTTGGGCAGTAGTCTCCGTTTCGCACTCGAGGCCTCACATTGTTCTCCAAGAATTCGAGAAACGAACTATATTCGTGATCGAATTCTCGGCTCCGTCCGAATGCAACATCACTGCAAAGGAGAAAGAAAAAGAGGAGAGGTATCAAGACCGTAAAAGAGAGCTGCAACTACTGTACCCAAAATATTCGGTACGAGTAATTGTCCTTGTGATAGGTGCTCTCGGAAGTGCTAAATTATCACTGGTTTGTAACCTTAAAGCCGTACCCGCGTGCCAAAAATATGCCAAGACACTTGCGAGAAGGATGCAGAAAGCTGTCATCCTTGGGTGGCTTCGTTTCCTCAAGACACACGAGGTTTTCGCCGGCCTGTCGTTGTGATTTCGTCGTGCCCTGTGACCACCCATCTCACGTATGTGAGACGTGGCCATAGGTGTATTTTACCGCGGTTCTACTGGGGGCTATTGACATTTTTTTTTATATGGCAGTTGCGCTATGTGGTACCCTGCGGTGGTTGATTAACTTTTTTTTAATAATAATATATATATAACCATGCATAAACCAACCTCTAAATCAGCTATTAGTATCGTTATAACAATCATGATTTCTTGAATAGACCAAAACTCGTCAACCGCAATTTATGGAAAAATGTAGTTTAATAATTATATAATCTCAAGGAATTTTCCTGTATCTTTATAAAACTGTTACTTGATTATTCGAAACAACATTTTATATCAATAATCTAACTCGCTCATAAATAATTTATGTTCCAGATGAGATTTATAAGGCTATACCGTAAATGATACGTTTTTACAATTTTCACATTTTAAAATTTTACAAGAGAGCTAAACTAAAAAAATGTCAAAGATACTCAAAAACTCAACATAGTCTTCAGCGGTTTTTCTTTTTTCTCTATATAATTAGGTGAACAACGAAAATATACATATACACATATAGATTAAATAATCTCCTTTTTATAATTTGTTTCACACATGTATTTTTCCTTCTAGAATATGCCTTGAAAAGGACCTGAAATTACAGGTTGAAATATGTCGGCAAAAATTTTTTGTAATAACAAAATGTTTCAACACCAAAAAAAGCGGAATAGACCCCAACGAACATTATTTATCATATGCCGCAAAAAAATACATTCATCTATATACTGGCCTGGGGATTATGCAGCCTGGATTATAAAAAAGTGGAAACACCTCACTTTTTACATTGAAAAAAAAAAAAAACCAACGCATATTTTTATACAGATGTAAGCACGAGGGCATTTTACCAAACCATATTATTTGTAACATTAAACCCAATCTCCGTTCTTTTTCCAAAAAAGTCTGCTGGGAAATTGACAAATCTATTGACTTTCTTGGTAAAATAATATTAAATAATGAAATCACTGATTTTTCTTTAGAAATTAATGACATCGCTAAAAATTTATATTATTTCAAAAATCAAATTATAATCAATTTCTCGGATGATTTTTTTAATAAGCTTTTAGTAAACAATACAATAAATATCAACAATTTTGTTGAGAAATTAATTTCCATGTCACTGTATAAAATTGAAAATTTAAGATGTCAGAAAAATACAAAAATAACTACAGACTCTAAAAATTGGATCGTTAACTTATCTCATAAAGATATACCAAATAATGTAAAAGAAATAATTAGTCTAGGCAGAAATTCAGCTTTACCATACAATAAAAAAAAATTTCCTATTGCAAAGCTAATAACTAATGTTGAATATAATATGAAAAACATAACACCAGATTTAAGAATTCTAGTAAGAAATGAAATCGTTTACTGGACTCAAAATTGTGTATGTAATATTAACAATTCTATTGCTAATAATGATAATTTACGTCAAAAATTCAACAAAACAAAAGAATTTATAAAAAATAATCATGATATCATAATAACCTCAGCTGATAAAAGCAACAAAAGTGTCATATTGAATAAAACTGACTACAACAATAAAGCTTTACAATTACTAAATGATAAATAAACATACAAGATACTTCAAACAGATCCTACAAATAAATTTCAAAATAAATTAAGAGAACTTTAAACTAGTTTCAAAAACCATAACGTAAAGAATGATAACACTTACAACTATCTTAATTGTACTAATGGTACAGCTCCACGTTTTTATGGACCACCAAAACTTCACGAAGACAATTATCCGTTCAGACCAATTACATCTTCCCCAGGTTCGGCTTTATATAATCTGTCAAAAGTTTTATCAAAATCTTTGCAAAAAATTGTTGGACATAATACTAACCACATGAAAGATAGTTGGGAGTTCAGAAACAAAATAGACGAAATTCTTATTCCAAATGATTATGCCGTCGTATCGCTCGATATTGTTTCTATGTACACTAACATTTCTTGGAATTTAATTAGAAGTAGAGTTATAAAGAGATGAAAAGATCTTGAACCACACACTTTTCTTAATAAAAAAGATTTTTCTAAAGCTTTAAAATGTGTCTAGAATGATCTTATTGCCAATTCAATGATAAATATTATCAACAAATTTACGGCCCATCAATGGGATCACCCATATCAGCAGCTCTAGCTAAGTTAGTTATGTAAAATATTGAACAAAAAATCTTAAAATCAGTTAAATATCCTATTATATTTTATTTTAGATACATCGATGACACTCTTTTATGTATTCCAAAAGACAAAATTAACAATATTTTACACAGATTTAAGCAAGCAGATCACAAATTAAAATTTACCATAGAATTGGCAAAAGATGAAATGAACTTTCTTGATTTAACTGTCACAATAGAAAACAACAAAATTGTAACAAATTGGTTCCGCAAATCAATTTGGTCAGGTCGCTTTTTGAACTATGATTCATGTCACCCTATTTATCATAAAATCGGAGTAATATACGTATTAGTAGACAGAGCTATTAAATTAGCTGATGCAAAATACCATAAGGAAAACCTTAATTTAATACAAAATACTCTTTTGAAAAATCCCTATCTACTGGAATTGTTAAAAATTGAAATCGCTGAACGTTATGAGAAAATCAAAAAGACAAACAAAAACATAAAATTTAATAACAATTTAAAATAAAACTCAGAAAAGAAATGATTAACAGTTTTTTATTAACAGTAACACCAAATTAGTTTTTTTCAATTGAACAAAAATTCAATAAAATATTATTTCAAAGTACTAAAAATAAAACAGAAAAAGGAAAAAAATGCAACTGTGTATACAGACATACTTGTAAAAATTGTAAAAAAAACTATATTGGCCAAACTAGTAGACCATTATATCTAAGAAATAGAGAATATGAAAGATCGATTGATAATAATCTGCAAAATACAGTTTTAGCAAAACACGCTCATAAATACTCACATACTTTCGGTTTTGATATTAATAATGTATTAATTCTTGAATCTGAACCAAAAGAAGACAAACGCAATCTTGTGGAAATTATACATATTCTACGTGACAATAATACAGTTAATTTTAGAACAGAAAGCCAAGGTCTTAGCAATATTTACAATGAACTTATTGCCAATATGCACATGCCGAAATAAAAAAATAGAGATACAACTTAATTTGAATTTTACGCGGTCTTTCTTTAGTCACATATATCTAACCATACATAACCTTACCTATAAATCGACTATTACTAAAGTTATAATTATCATGAGTTTTTTGTTTCAACCAGAATTCATCAACCATAATTCATTACAAAATATAATTTAATAATTGCATAATCTCTAGGAATTTTTTCTATAAGTTCACGAAAAACCACATTTTAAATTAATAAACTAACTCGTTCATAAATAATTCCTGTTTCAAATAGGAATTTTTAAAGTTATACCGTAAATGATAAGTTATTAAGTTTTGCAATTTTTACTCTAAACTTGTAACAATAATTATACATATTTAACATAACAATAATGCAGTTAATTTGAGAACAAACATCCAAGGTCTTAACAATATTCACAATAAGCTTATTTCCAATATTCACATTCTAAAATAAAAAAAAAGACGCAAATTAATTTGAATTTTACGCGGCTTTTGTTAATCACATACATATATAACCATGCATAACCTAACCTCTAAATCAGCTATTAGTATCGTTATAACTATCATCAGTTTTTCAATAGACCAAAACTCGTCAACCGCAATTTATTAAAAAATGTAGTTTAATAATTATACAGTCGCAAGGAACTTCTCCTGTAAGTTTATAAAACTGTTACTCAATCATGTAAAACAACATTTTAGATCAATAATCTAACTCGTTCATAAATAATTTATGTGTCAGGTGAGATTTTTAAGGTTGTACCGTAAATGATACGTTTTTAGAATTTTCATATGTTTATATTTTAACAATTTTACAAGAGAGCTAAACTAAAAAAATGTCAAAGATACTCAAAAACTCAACATAGTCTTCAGCGGTTTTTCTTTTTTCTTTCTATAATTAGGTAAACAACGACAATATATATGTATATATATACATAATTAAAAAAAAAAAGTTAAACAGCCACCGCAGGGTACCACTAACAAAGAGCAACTGCCATTTTAAAAAAATGTCAATAGCCCCCAAGAGAACCGCGGTAAAATACACCTATGGCCACGTCTCACACCCGTGAGATGGGTGGTCACAAGACACGACGAAATCACAACGACAGGCCGGCAAAACCCTCGTGTGTCTTTTGGACACGACGCGACCCAAGGATGACAGCTTTCTGCATCCATCTCGCAAGTGCCTTGGTATATTTTTGGCATGCGGGTATGGCACAATTTTGGCACACTTGTCCAAACCAAAGTCCATCCCAATCTCTCCTGTGTAGTTCTTGACGATATTTATAGCAGTTCGAAGTTTGCTTTTACCAGCGGCATAGATCTTCAGGTCATCCATATAAAATACATGAGTGACCTTATGCTCACGCTGATTAGTGTCACCACAGAGGTATCCAGGAGAAATTCGTAGTGGGAGAGATAGAGGCAGAAGCGTGATGCAAAAAAGCAAAGGGCTCCTACTATCCCCTTGAAAGACTCCCTCTGGAAGGTGACGTTGTTCGTCGTCGGACGATAATTCCTAGATGAGATGGTAAATCTAGTTTTCCAAAGAGGCATCAATCTCTCTATGCATCTCACCATGTGTGGATGTACCTTCAAGCTTTCCAACAGACAGATGATAAGTCTATGAGAGGTTGAATCGAAAGCTTTCCGGTCGTCAATCCAGGCCATCGACAGGAGGCGCTGATGGACTGCAGCGTCTTTACAGCCACACATGTCAATCAGCAGGTTCTCTCGAGAGCCTGCTACACCTTTTTTCGAGCCACGTTGTTCGTACATCTCTCAACATACAGGCTCAATTCGTCGAACAATCCTGTTGTTTAGGACAGCTGTAAAGATCTTATACAGTGTGTTCAAACAAGTTATTGGCCTGTAATTCTCTGGTTTGGACATGTTGACTTTTTTCGGTAGGAGGATAAAGCGTCCTAACACCAGCCACTGCGGAATGGGCGTCTTCGACTTCAAATATGAGGTTAATATGCGGGCCAAATGTTGGTGTATAGAAGTGAACTTCTTCCAGCAAAAGTTGTTGATACAATCTGGTCCAGCACCGGAAAAGTTCTTCGTGCCTCTAAGTGCTTTTCACCTCTTCGGCAGTGACTGATGAGCACTCCTCCTCAGATTTTATGAGGCTGTCGCAAAACTCATTCAACTCTAGTGTTTTCGGGATCTTGTACACCTCTCTCCAAAAAATCTCTACCTCCTTGGGCTTGGGTGGATTTTTTACAAAAACAGGGGGATCACTGAAGAGGTGTGATGGGTCAGCGAGAAACTGTTGATTCTCCCTGATCCACCTCTCTCTCTTCTGTATCCTCCTCCTTGCGTCAGACAACATCCTTATTTTGTCAACAATATGCTGCTTGATTGTTAGCAGCTTTGAATTGTTTAGTGTGTGATTCAAGGTCCTTAGTTCTTGGGCGAACTTTCGAACCCTTTCCGTGAACAGTCTACCAGATTCTATGTAGTCAATCACAATTCGAACACGGGACGCATTCTGTCTTGCCCATCCAATTTTCTTGTTCAGTTGATGCAAGCGTCTTCTTGTCTTTTGATCCATCGTCGGTTTCAGCCTTTGATTTGAATCAGCCAAAGCTCTCGCAGCACCATGAACTGAGCAATTGATGGTCCAGAGGTCACACTCTTGCGAGATAACTCCACGAAGGGAAGCATCCCTTTCAGCCAGATCTTGGGGCTTAAGAGGAACTTGCATCTTGATGTTCCTCCTTGTACTGAAATTGCGATCATCTTCCAGAAGGTGCCTGCTTTCTGCGGTTGGTCTTAATGTCATTTCATCCTCGTCTGCAGCTTGTTCAAGCAGCGGTTGAGGAGGCGCCCCGCGTACATATCCATTTTTCCGGAGGTAGTCGGCTTGATTTCGTAAAGACTGATGCGAAGCGTGCTGAAGCTCTGGGTGTTTCTGGCACCACAGAGTATGCATACGCGCCATAAAGCCTCCGCGAACAGGGATAATGCTGGCATCGTAGCATTCTAGCACGTCATTCTTAAGTTGATCCGTCCACTCAATGTGGGCGTTTCGCCGGTCGTCGTCGTGTTTCCATCTAAATTATTTTCAGCAACCCGAACTCTAGGATGATCGGCATTGTTTGCCGATCCATTGTCGGGTGCTCTGCGCGTTCGATCGTTTTGAACCGCATCTACAACATTTTGGTGGTTTGCTGGTTTCATTGCTGTTCCCACGAGCAGCTAGGGGAAGGGTTCGTCCATCCTTGTAGAGCCCCGCGTGCAACGATAAGGCTGATACTCTGAGACGTCGAACGGTATCTCAGAGTCACCGTTAAAGACACCTCACCCAGGTGCCATGCAGCTTTCGGCACGGTTCTCACACCTTTGCTTAGGGGTTATTCCTTCGGGACCATCCCTGGACAATTGTCCGCGACTGCTTATTAATTATTGTAACCATATTCAGCAGAAGCCCTTGGTACGGGGACCCTCTATCCGCAACCCGAGGACCCGTTCTGTGGCTTTGTCATAAGCCCTTCGGTTCCATTCCAAAGGAATCGAAACCGAAACCGAAAATTTATATATATATATATATATATATATATATATATATATATATATATGTATTTATATATATATATATTGAATAATAACAATTTTATAATTTTGTTGACACATGTATTTTTACTTCTAGAATATGCCTTGAAGAGGACCTGAAGATACAGGTTGAAACATGTCGGCAACATTTTTTTGTAATAAAAAAATTTGTCAACACCAAAAACAGCGGAATAGGCCATTATGAACATTATTTATCATATACTGCAAAAAATACATTTAGTTATATAATTATGATCACTAAGTGACTCTTACAGCCTTACAGTCCGTCGTGATTTTGTAATTAGAATACGAAGAATATGAAAAATCATGGTTTGTAATGAATAGTTCTTCTTCTCTGATGAAAATATTACTAATATTATAATAATATTATATATTAAATATTACGTGATCTAAAAGAGATGAACGTTGTCCGATTAAATCATTCTAATAGCTATCGAAGTTTTATTAGATAATTATAGAGGAGTTTTACAACTAAAAAATGGAAAACAATTTGAAATCTATGAATACGGAGAAATGTAACATAATTATTATTCCTATCAACAAAATATCAATTCATACATTGAAAACTACTTATTGTTATTAATAAACAATCATTTTTATATATATACTGTGTTTTTATTTACAAAAATCTTGACGGGCTGTAAGGCACAGTTGCACCTAACACTGGGGTAGCAGTTTACCGGCCGGGCTGTAGTCTACGCGGAGTAAATTCCATGGCAACGGCAAATTAAAACATTAACAGTTTGTTAACTACTATTCCAATTGAGCTGAAACTTTCCAAAAAATTTACTTGAAACTTTCTGAACAACTTTCTCGCTTCCGAAACGCTAGAAGTTGTTTGTGCACGAATTATGCACCGTCTGGGAAAAAAATTGTTACCGATTTTTTGAATAAGCATTTCGAACTTTTGGTAACGTCGTCAGTCGCAGAACATGACAATGCATATTTATGATGAGTTTTATCACAAAATATCAGAAACCTGACATTTTGTGGCGAGTTAAAGTGAAAAAAATCAAAATATGTTGATCGAAAAAAAAAAATACTTTTTCGGAAATAATTCGAAAAATAAGATAGCTACAACTTTTTCTATGGAAAGAAAAAGATGCAAAACTGAATTTTCACTCAGGATATATATTTCAAAAATTAAAATTTAATACTTTCGTTTCAAGTGCTTAGGGGCCTTCCCACTCCCGCAAAATAATTACATATCTCCTTCTTACATCCGGCGCCTCAATTGAGGGACGAACTGCTAGGCTACTACAGTACTGGCATGCCCGCTGAGCGAAAAGATTACTTGGCGCGGCTGCCTGGTCTGTGGTTCAAGAAACACTTAGAATTCTTGCAATTTCAGCACAAATGCTGCGAAACCGTGCCGAGGACCTTCGGCAAAGGTGAAGAAAGGCCACACTGATCGTAATCGAGGGGAAGCACTCAGCCTGAAGATTTGGCTTAACTGGATAACGCGCTTTGTGGAGATTTTTCTGAAGAATCGGACCTCTGGACCATCAATTGAGCACGTCAGAGCAAAAGAAAGACTCCTCAGAGTCGTGAGGAAAAGCGAGACAAGTACCTTTAGGAAGAGAAACCCTTACGCAGAATGCCTAAAGCGCAAGACAGAGCAACGATAATTGTCTCGTTTTTCCTCACGACTCTGCGGAGTCTTCCTTTTGCTCTGAGGTGCTCAATTGTAGTGTGTATGGTGCTGAGAGAACTTTGGCGGATACTATTGCTTTCACTGTGTTAGCCCAGATGTCATTCCGCCTAACGCTCCTAGGGAATAGAGTCAATTGTTGAAAATCAGAAGTGCTCAATATACTGCAACTACACGTTCTTGCAAATTGTTTCTGTCCCACATCTGAGGCCTGACATAGTTTACCTTGACTTCGAGAAAAGAACTATGTTTGTTATCGAATTTTCGGCACCAACCGACAACAACGTTACAGCCAAAGAGAATGAAAAGAAAGGGAGGTATACAGATCTTATAAGGGAGTTGCGACGGTCATACCCAGGATACTATATTAAGTTAGTCCTTGTTCATCGGTGCTCTTGGAGGTGCCAAGCTTTCACTAGTTGATAGCCTGAAAAGCATCCCTGCATGTCAATAAAGTGCCGAAACATTTGCGGGAAAAATTATAAAGGCGGTCGTCCTTTCTTCGCTCCGTGACCTCAGTGTGCGCAAGACTTTCACTGGATCGTTGTACTGATTTCATGGCAGATTGGAGTCACCTATCTCACGTTCGCCAAACATGGTTACAGCTGAAACGTGACCACGATTTCTCCAGGAGGGGGTGCCGTTCGATTAAAAGGCACCCACTCCCGGTAAAATTCTGCATTTGTCCTTGAGACAACATTTCTACTATATAGATATAACCCAATTTTCTTAATTGCCTTTCGCAGTTTGCTCACAGGTAGCTAAATTATCAGGTTTTCCCCATAGATTCCAGCCCCTCTTCCCAAGGAGTTTATAGAGCCGTCTGTTCACCAAACAAGACCTCCTAGTCTAGGTAATTCTTCCCTCCTCCCTTCACCCTGCTATTCTTCACTTTTAGGGCAGATGACCTTGAAGGATTTCATGGAGGGTTTCATGAAAAAAATGAAGGATTTCATGAAGGAAGCTGAAGAGCAGCTGTCTAAAGGCCCAAAAGCCCGTCTCAACTTCTCTTTTACCATTGCATCAACATGGACTTTCCAGCTTTATTGAGGGTAAAATATTACTCCTGAATACTTCGCTGATTCTGAAAATTCTACTTCCCTAATGTAGAACGTAAGATTTGTAAAGTCAGGGAGCTTCCTTCTTCTGGTAGAATGCATGAGCTCCGTGTTGTCCGGGTTAACGGACAAACAACGGTCCCTGCAGCATTGCTCTACTATGTTGAGCGCTGACTGCATGAGTTCAATTGAAGTGCCCTTATTCTTTCCTGTTACCAGGATTGCCAGGCCATCTACATAGCCCTAAATGTAAAAACTCGATTCGTTCAAAACACGAATCAGGTCATCAATTACAAGCGCGTGACACTTTGAATTTCACAATATTACCATGTAGCGAAGTTTCATTAACTCCGTGTGTTTCAGTAAAACCGTATATGGATTCAATTGGAGTGTTGGTAAAAGCCCCTTCTATGTCTAGAAATGCTGAAATTGCAACTTCACCTTTCCGCATTGTATTATTAATGCAAGAGGTGATTTAGATTCTTGATCTAACCATCTAATTTTTGAATGATAGTTAGTGGTCAGGCGAAATCCATCCTGGGGTATACCTATAGGATGGACAGAGCCAGGGGAATCCTGAGTTTACCCAAGAAAGACATAAGGACAGTGGTACGGACCCTGACAGGGCACAATCACTTGAACTATCATATGCACAAAATGGGGTACAGCCCCACGACAGAGTGCAGGAGGTGCGGCAGGGATGACGAAACATCCCTGCATGTATTATGCCAGTGCCCGGCATTAGCTAGGCTCAGGCAACAGACCCTCGGTTTCCATTTTATGGAAACAGAGGAAATCGAAACGCGATCGGTGGTCGACATACTAGGCTTCGTCAAGAGGTCTGGGGTCAACTGCTGAGAGTGAAGAAGTAAGGGTGTGGCACAATAGGCTTTATAGCTTGAGCGCCAGAAGAGTTCTCTAATGGATTTCCCGCCCGTATTAAACCTAATCTAACCTAGTGGTCTTAGCCATTTCACCCGAAGGCAATATTGATGCCTTCAGTTGACGTGATGAGTTGCCCCTCAAGGTTCTCCGAAGTCTAGCTGTGTCAGGTATATTCGCGATTCCGCGACAATACCCTCTCCATGAGTCTCCATGTCAAGGTTGGCCTGTACAGGTCCCAAGTTCCATTCCTTTTAGCCCTGTTACAAAGGCGTCGTGTATCCTTTTTTAGGTCATCCAGTCTAGGCTTACACCAGGGTGCATCCCTGTCTGTTTTCTTGATACACAATTGTCCTCACACGCCTTATTTATTCCTGTTTGTAGGATGTGACAGCAAATTCTGTTTGATTGAAAGACTTGATTCTGCACGGTACAGCTCCCCACAAACTGCTGAGATCCTCCCCATAAGTATCCAAGTCAGTTTCTTCATGGTTCCTGAACCTTTGAGCCTCAGGTATATCGACTGTCAAGGAGAAGCATATCTGTCTATGATTTGATAAAGACGTCTCTCACGATACATGTCATCCCTTGAACATTTTGCCAATACTTATCGAACATAAGGTCAAATCAATTACTTCACGACATCTTGATGACACGAAAGCAGGTGTATCACCCATATATAATAAAGTGAAATCAGTAGTTGAGAGGTAATCTAATAAAGACTCACCCCTGTGGTTGGTTTCCTTACTACCCGAAGTCGCATGATGTGCTTTAGTATCACATCCAATGAGCAAAGGCCATCCCTTAACACACACTAGTTGTCCTCCAGAGTTTACAATTTCTCAGATGGTAGGTAAGCTGAGCAAATCACCAAAGGTGAGCTCCTGCCGCCTAAGTAGTGCCTAATCTTCATTGCCACCGTATCTCTAGAGGAGAACCTTGGTAATCCTAGAAATTTAATATCGCTTTTTACATAAAGCACTGCCCTAGGTGTTTCTACGAAACTAGCACAAATGACTGATCCGCTTTTGTTACCTAATCCTATAACTATCGACCGTGAGGCCAAGGTTCTCAAGTTAGCAGACGCTTCTACTGCGTGGTGAACGTTCACCTGGATACAATTTAGACTGGAAGGGGGACATCTAGTATCCGCTTTAGCCTCCAGTTGTCTCCTGCAACTTTTCGGAACAAAAATCTGGTCCTTTGCCCACGGCTTTAACTTTTTTTTTAGAGAGGATCTTCATATTCATCCTCTTCAAGCCATAGTCAGGCCTGCAATCGATCTTCTTGATACCCTAGACCACTTCTGGCTCTACAATTATTACAAGTTGGGTAGATTGACTATTCGCTTTGACATCTATAACCTTTCATTCTCCCGTTTCAATGGTTGATTTTTGGATTTCTATAATTCTAAGTACTGCGGTTGGTTTCACGGATACACTAGGAATCCAAGCCAGCAGCTTTACTGGCCTTGGAAGGTCTTTGCTGGCAATCACTTCGATCTTAGCTCCTGCCCAAGGTTGTAATCCGCCAAAAGCTCCAATGAGCCAAGTTCGGGACGACTCGTCCAAACAGACGACGATGAGGGTATTGTTTTTGAAGCGGAAACCTTAAAATCTTGGGGTGACTTCTCTAGGTTGCACCCCATCGATTTTATTTTCTAATGCCGCCCTGATTACCTTGGCCTGATCGTCATCGAGTTTGTTTACTGGGAACCCCTCGGCGACTATAGCCACTTTTAAGTGACATTGAAGAGCCTGGCTGTAAGAGACTGTTGGACCACTCAGCCGCATTTTAACTGTTTCCTGATTTTATTCAGTGAGCTGCTATCAGAATGACCCCTTCTTAGAGTCCCCGTCTGGCTAGTTGTTGCATCCGATTGTTTCAACAATTCGCGTCTCAAACTCTTTAGTCGTGGTTTTTCCGTTTGGTTTGACCCTCTGGCATTAGTATCGCCGAAGTTACTTCCAGATGGTTCCTAACTTATACATTCCGAAGTATATCTAAGGCCCCTTTGATAATTTTTATCCCCGCAGGAGAACATCACGACTCCCCCTGGATGTTTTGTTTTCAATTTCTTTGAACAGATCTTATTTTGTTCCGACGAGTAGCTAGGGAAATTAAAGGCCGGCCCTTTTAGATACCCGAATGCAGGGGTAAGACTACTCATTCAGGGAGGTTATCCCTTTATATATAATATATACAATATAATAATATAATAATATATATAATTTATTATAATATATATAATAACCCATGGCTTAGTTGATACTTTCCGGTATTGTACTCCGTTAATGTTTTGTTTTTGAGATATTTATGTGTTGAAAATTATAGACGAAATATACTTTCTATTTCAGAATAATGAAACTTCCATGAATGCAAGAAATCGAAGCTGGAATGTAGCCATAGCCATATATGACGAGATTAATACAAGGCTGAGAAAGAAGCGCGATTGGATCAAATACAATAGAGAAAAGGTGAGAAAATAGTAGATAGCGAAATGTGAGTTGGTTATGAGAGATTATCAACGAGCGAATTATCAACGAGATTATCATCATCCAAGTTGGTAATCGACGTATCCTGTTCGTTGCACATGGTCCTTTCCCCAATCACCGTAGCCGGAAATGCGCGACTATGCTTGTTAAGAAGAATTTGAGCTACATAAAGGAGGGGTAACTGGCAAAAGCGCATGGCATTATTTAGTTCGCTTGTGAACTCAATGCCCATTTAGTTTTCTGTATTGTCAACAATCGAGAAAACACCAGCTTAAATTTTTCCGAACGAGCATGTTGTGAGGGATCTCGCAAATTATGGGATGGGAAGGATGTTGGAACGTCGGGAACTAGGTGGAGTCAGTTAGGAGGCACGTTGAATATTTTAAATAGGGTTTATTAAACCGACTTACAAGAATGGTGGGACCTGCTGGCCCACAAGCGATGGTAATTCTCAAGGATCACCCCTAGAGCAGGTGGTGATGTTGACGGCAGCGTCGGTGGCGATGTTGGAGGCAGCGTCAGTTAGAGGGGTTCTGTGTAAACGGCGAACGGGTGGTGCACTTGACACTTCGAACCGGACGTTGGTATCGAGAGTACCAGACTAACTATTGAGGACGCGAATTTGGGTATTAGAACCAGGAAGATAGTCCTCTCCCAACTCCTGGTTCTAAGCCAACAGGGTGGTATCTTAGCGGGGTGCTTGTAACTTTGTTACAACCTCCCCCCCCCCCCTCTGTTTGGGACGAGGTTCATTGTTTTAATAATTCCTCGCATCTATCCAGTTCCTCGCCAAATGTCAGTAATGATTCTTCCACGTTATGTCCAATATTATATATGAATCGCCTTCATTTTTCTCCTCGATCATCTGGCTGTCTTCTTCCACTATCAGTTCCCCTGTCTCAATCGATATCTTCAAAATGTCCACACATCTTTTGTTTATTTCCAGCCAATCACCTTTGATATATTTTGTTCTTGTCGAATCCGGAATCGTGTGGTAATTTTTGATCCCATTCGACATTTCATTGTAATAGCTGTCTGAAAAATATAAATGTCCACTGGAAGCCTCCTCTCGCAGTGACCACATTTCCATACCTTGATGTCTTCCATCTTTTTCTTGCTGAAACAAATTAAAGAAAATTCCTACCACTCAAAAAATGAAAAAAAAAATAAGTAAATAAAAATGCTAATTTTCTCTTAATTCGACCTTTTATCATATTTTAACTTAATGAAAATTTTCAAGTCTCGATTTTCACTAATTTTTAAAGTTATTAATTTTTTTATTTTAATCTTCTCTATCTCAACTGATATCTTCTTTCGCTATTCCGCTTTCCTTGTCACATCCTGCTGAAAAGTATCTTAAATCTAAATTTTACTTCATTTTGATCGAAATTCTATCTTGGCCTCTTCTAGCCGTATTTACTTTATTTTCTTTGCGTTATTTATGTTTCATTCAATTGATTTAATTCAAGAATGATTTAAAAAAATAAATAAAAAGAACAATAAAAATTAAAAGAAAAGATTTTGGTATTTGTCTGTTGTGTTTGTGAAAGGTATGAAATTAATTGTTCTGTAATGTATGTGAATAAGTATGATATGAAAGTTTTATTTAATTTAGACAACAGTGTCCCAATCAGTGAAAGTGTATTCTTTCTCTTCTTGGATTGGTTTCAATATTTTTTTACTCTCTTCCGCTTGTTTCTGAATTCTTTTTATTTCCTTTCTTCTCCTTGCTTTCTCCTCCCGATCTTCCCTTCTTATTCTTCTCTTTCCCTCTAATTTTTCTTCACTTCTTCTTCTTGCCGCCTCATTGGTATATCTCTCCTGTCTGTACTTTAACATTTTCCTGATTTCCTGTAATTCTTTCTCTTCACTCTCTCTTTCTTGCTGAATCTGTATTTTTTCAAAAACCATTTCAAGCGTTTTCTGCTCTTCCCTATTTTTTCTTCCCTCCTCTTCTTTTTCTTGTCTTTTCTTTTCTTCTAGCGCCCTCTTCACCTCTTCCATAGTTACTAGGCCATAAAGTTTTACCTTCTCTGCTGCTATTTGATGTAGTCTTGGATCTCCTTTCCTCGACCCGATGTGATCGAACATCCCGACTTCCTCTTCTAGCAGTTTCCTGGTTCTCATGTTTTTGAATTCCTCTCTCATTTCTTACTCTATTCTCTCTTTCATTCTTTGATCTTCCTCTTCTCTCCTTCTTCTTCTTTTCTCTTCTGGACTTTCCTAAAGGGCGGGTTGGCACTTGTGATTTATTAATTCTTCTCACCTTAGTAATTCTTTCTAACACTCCTTGCACTTGGCTGCCGTTCTTGAACTCATTTTTCTGTAAATAAATTTTTTTTCTGGTTTTGTTGTTTTTTGTAGGTGGAAGTGTTTCTGGTGTGAAAATTCAAATCATTTGATTGCATCTTCAGTTGGATTTTCTTGTGCATGATATTTAGGAATTTTTTGAATGTCTCATACCAAATGTTTTAGTTAAATTAATTATTGATTTATTCATGTATTCTTTGCCGTTATCTGTAAATAAAATTCTAGGAGTTCCCCATTTTGAAATTATGCGCTTGTGAAATTCTTTTTCAATTGTTGATGCTAATTTATTTTTAACCGGAATAATTTCTACCCATTTAGTAAGCATATCAACGAAAACTAGAATATATTGATTTCTTGACTTTGTTATCAGTAGTGGGCCCATCATATCAGATGATACCACTGTCCACGGTTCTTCAATTATTCTCTTTCCCATTGAACCTATTTGATTATTTACTTTTGTTTTTATTCTTTGGCAAATTTCGCGTTCTTTTACGTATTTTAATGTTTCCGGATACATTCCGGGCCAAAAATAACTTTCGGAAATTTTCGCATGAGTTTTTTCCTTTCCTAAATGACCTGCTTGTTTATTATCGTGATTTTCAATTAAGACTTGTTCTGGTAATTCTTTTGGTATCGTTAATTTCCACGGGTTGCTTTCTAAACTTAAGCTTGATTTTTAAGGGGCGGGTCTATAAACATATAATTGATTATCGCGTATTTTACAATTTTGATTTTCTCCTGGCTTATTTTTAACATGTAGCATTTGACTTTTGTACCAATTATCCTCAATTTCCTTAAAATTTTTTCGTTATTTTCTGCGGAATTTGATAGAATAGTAGAAACTTTGATTTCATTTTCATTCAACCTTGATAACGCATCTGGGACATGGTTTAAACTTCCTTTCCTATACATTATTTCATAATCGTACTCTAATCATTCCAAGGCCCATCTTGCTAATCGGCCATTTGGATTTTTTAAATTATGAAGCCATTTTGAGGCAATATGATGTGTAATAACTTTAAATGAATATCCCTCTAAATATGGTCTAAACTTTCTTATTGCCCAGACTACTGCTAAACATTCTTTTTCTGAAGCAGAGTATTTACGTTCTGCGCCATTAAGACCTCTACTTGCAAACGCTATTACTACATTTTCACCGTGTTAATACGGCTCCTAATCCTGTATTGCTAGCATCGGTTTCAAGTTGGAATTGACTTCCAAAATCAGGGCAGGCAAGAATTGGTGCTGTTGTTAGTAAGTGTTTAATAGTCGCCAATGCCTATTCCTGTTTGTGAGTCCATTCCAACTTTACTTTCTTTTTTAGTAGCTTTCGCAGAGGTTCTATTATTTCTGTAAATTTCGGAATAAATTTTTTATACCATGAAGCCATTCCTATTAATCTCCGAATTTGTGTAACCGTCTTTGGCCTTGGGAAATTTAAAACAGGTTCAATTTTATCTTCATCTATTTGCAATCCTCTTCCATTAAACTTACATCCCAAATATTTTATTTCGGAACAAAGAAATTCACATTTGTCTAAACCAGTGGTTAAACCTGCATTTTTGATCTTATCCAACACAATTTCCAAATATATTAAATGTTCTTCGAAATTGTTTGAAACTATAATTATGTCATCGAGATAACGAAATACATGTGTTTTTAATTCTGGTGTTATTATTTTGTCCATCAGGCGCTGGAATGTAGCAGGAGCATTTGTGAACCCAAATGGCATTCACTTAAACTGATACATTCCTTTGCCCGGAACAATAAAAGCTGTAATTGGTTTTGGTTCTACGTCCAGCGGTATCTGGTGATATGCTGACCGAGGATCAATTTTGGACATGTATTTTGCCGACCGTAATGTGTCTAAAATTTCAGACATTATAGGAATTCGGTACAAGTCCTTCTTGGTTATTTTATTTACTTTCCTAAAATCTAAACAAAATCTATATTTTCCATTTGGTTTTTTATCATGACTATTGGATTTGACCAGTCGCTATTGGATGGTTCTATTATTATATATTCTCTTATTTTTGGTGATACATAATGATATTTTTGTTTAATTGGTTCATGCCCCTGGCCATATATTTTATGGCTAGTTAAATGTGTCGGTTTCAATTCTGTTCCCTGATCTATTACTTTTCTTTTAATCAGGTTCTCTAATTGCACTTGTAATTTAATTCTACTGTTCCTTCAGAAATTTCCTCGAAAAATTCTAAATTTTTCTTCCTTTCTATATTTACGCGTGCAATATTATTATTTATTACCGTATTATTTTTTAAATTATACCAATTACTGTTCCTAATTGCGAATGATTTTTCTACTACCGAATCATTTTTTTCCTCTGCTTTATCTATAACTGTTCTCCATTCAGAATCCTTTTTCTCTTTATTAAATTTCAATGGTCCTTTAAATTCCTTTTCTAATTTTCTATATTTATTTCTCGTATATAAATTCGTATTTATTTTAACCTCTGTCTTTATTTTATTCCTTTCCTTGTTTGTTGTCTTGCCTACTCTCTCTTTATTTTGTCTAGTCTGCTTGTCTAATCTATCGACGCCCACGCTGGATCGTGCCAGTGTTGCGTCGCTCGCATTGTAGGATTTAGGGTGTGGGGCTGCATGCCCTGTACACTCTGTGCGGGCTAGGGTGCTGGCGGGATCGAGTCTCGTGCACCATATGTACAGAGGGCTTGGGGTGGGGTGTATGGCGAAACGGGAGAAGAGACTTCGCACGGGGCTGTTTATCAAGCTCTGGCACGACTGTAACATTATACCAATTGTTGAGACCCAGTTTCTCATAATATATCTAATGTAATTACAGTCCAAACTCCGAGCATTGCCGTTTTCAGGGCTGTAGGGGAGTATAATTCCAAGAAGCCATAAACCCTCACTCTAATCGCGTTCACGCTTGAATGCGTGGAGAAGAATAACCGAAAATACCGAATATATAAATTGAAAAAGAATAGAAATATCGAATTATAAATTCTCAAATTTTTAAATTTCCAGAATCCAAAATTGAATTATATAATTTTCAAATTATATAATAAACGAATTATAAAAGTAATAATTCATCAAATATTTCAAACTTCTTTGAAGTATCTAGCACATCGGGATTGATAACATAATTTATAATTATTTTCAATATTTAATCATTAATTTATCAATTAATGAAATTTGAATTTCGCAAATTAAAAAATTCAAGTTAGTTTGATAATTCGTTAATTGAATAATTTTGAAATTATAGAATTCGATAAATTTGGATTTTTGAAATATTAAAATTCGGGCATTTATTATTCGGTACTTTTATTTTTCATCATTTTTTATTTTTAAAATTTATTTTTCCGGATATTTTGTACGTGCTTCAATATTTCACTACAATTTAAAATGTTATTTCTTTGGTTTAACTTTAGATAAAAATCGTGGAAAATTGTTTAAAATATTTTCAGAGTGCTTGCTGAAACCTAAGAGTTTGTTTTCAGAGAGAAAACTTCAAAATTCAAAAAATCATTTCTAAAGAATTATACCTCCTACCGACTGCATTTTTTGTAAAGTACTCTTTTTTCAAATTAATTTTCCAACCAAAAAAAAATATGATTGAAAAGAGCATTTAATAATTATTTTTTCCACATGTATGTGATATAATGGAATGTAAATGTATGCATTTTTTTTATTTTGTAATTTTTCTTTGTGAAAAGTTACCCTAAGAAAAAAATTCCCGGCTACTAAACTTTTCAATGTTCAAAACTTTTAATTTAAAGTATTTTCTAACCAAACTAAAATTCTACAATATACATTGTAAAAAACTTTTGGTGATATTTACAATCAGCTAGTAATTATACGTGCAGTGTATTTTCAAATTACAATGTATAACCTGATTAATTTACTATACTACAGTACTTATTTGCAATCTAGTTTCATTTCACTTCAGGCAACAATGTGAAGATAGAACGAAGGTTGTTCTATTTGCAGTCGACTGTAAAATTACTACGTCCGATGATGGAAATTAATCGATTGGCGTGGGACGCAGTAAGTTTACTTAAGGTGATAAATTTATTTGGGACTTTGATTCCACGAAAGTATGTATAAATGTTGACGATGTGTGCTTTTCTATTGCGAGAAAGTAAGCCCGCACGGACGAACACCGCAGAATTATGTGCAGGACGTAAATTTGGACCATTCGGGACAAGCGAGTGTAAGTCATGTCCAATGATGAGGTCCGGAAATATTTTCACCTCTGTGAAAAGTTGTGAATAGTAGCAAGATGGTCACAGGTTAGAGAAAACCTACAAAATCAGAGGAAAGTCAGGGAAATTTGCTGATCAGGGAACGTTAGGAATAAATCAGAGACAGAGAAAAATTTTGAAATTTTAATTACCGAGAAGATTTTGGGAAACTGAACCTGGAAATATCTGTTCGATTATAAAAGCTGAAAACAAAATTCAACGAGATGTCGGACAGGGGCTCATCTTATATTTTTTGTGTGAAACATTTTAGTTTTGCATTAGAAACTTTATTATGAAATCGCTAAATAATTTAAATACAATTGTAATAACAAATTATAGAATTTTCTATAAAGGATTATGTGAGTCATTATATACAAATTAGCCTAACTGATAAAAATTATAATTATAAGAAAATAAATGGTCGATTGCTTCTTAGTTTCAACCGTGGAGTTACAAAAGTATCTCTTTATAACAAAGATAACAAATTTTTTATTAGTTTCTTAATTCTGTATTACTGTTATTGAAAAAAAACAATAAACTCCACAGTTTACTCAGCCCTCTCCCCAGAAGTGCAAGGTACCAAATAAAATAAATTAAAGATTTAATTTGGAACCTATAGGTGACGTGCGCCGAAGAAAGAGGGCTTACTCTGAAAAGTAAGATTTTTCAGGGCGAGCGGTCGAAGTCGACCAGATAGACGCAAATTTCAGGAGAGAGGGAAGTCTCACGAAATCTTCCCTCTCCACTTACCACTACATTCTCACGAGAAAAGAGAAAGGTCTAAGACGCAGCTCACGGACGGGTATAGATGAGACGCGGAGATTTAGTGGTGAGTGGTGGGAGGTGTTTCACGGGATATCGAGCTCTCGAACGAAAGCCTGCTATCTCGTGTACATAATAACTTAATTATTTGCAATAATAACGCTCGAAAATTTTTTTCAATGATTTCATTAAAATGAGCAACTCAAAAACTATCGGAAGTTGTTAAAACCTCGATTTCCATTTTTTTAGAGTGAGCCCCCTTTCTTTGGCGCACGTCACATATATACTCCATACGCACAGCAAGGTGAGCAATCCATCGAGAGAGAAACATTTTTTAAGCCTCTAAAACCATGCGGCTTAGAATTACATAATAAAAAATGCAAAAAAATTATAAATTCTAACAGATTAAACGTCAACAAAGCAAATTAAATACTGCATTTGTTCTTACGTTTTTTGCTGAAAAACTTATATATATTCGTAAAACATACAATCTATTTTTTTTTTGTTCTGTCTGTTTTTTCAAAAATACGATAAATTAAAAAATATATATATATACATCATCCTAAAATTTTAAACGTAGATTGCATGCATGGGTGCTTAATGCAGAAAGGTTCAGAGTATTGAGAATTTTTTAGAGCGAGCGACGATTGAATTTCTAAATTAGGTAATTAATTAGACGTGCATTAATTTCTTAGACACGCATGAAATGTCTTACTCTGCGCGAAGATTTGACATCCTTCATTGTGCTGCTCTTTCGCTTGTTGGTCCCTGTCATCCCTTTTTTAGCAGCATTATCACTTCGCTTTTGAAGGTCGACTGCCTTTGCTTCTCTATTGTCGATTGTGCAAACTCGATGCAATTTTGCTTCAAATAAGCAAATTCCCTGTTACGATCTCGCGAAATGTCGCAGAAGATTTCTTCAAAAGGGTTACTTTACACGAAGATTTACTTTAGTATTCGCGACATTTGATGAAAGTATCATCAGCATATCCTGCGTCTTCTGGAGGCTTCAACAGGACTTGGAAACACTTATCGCAATCCCATTTCTTGGTTGTTGCATTTGCTGCATAGCCAGCGAAATATAAAATTGAGCTACCTTCATAGGTAGCTACACGCTTGAAAAGGTAGGATTGAATCAACTGTTTCAAATTCGTATCACTGGCTCACGAACTCATTATCAGTAACATGGAAATTCTGATTATGTGAGTCATGATTTCCGTTATCCTTGTTTTCAATACTGTCATCATCATGATCCCCACTATATAAATCATTGTTCTCTTCGATGACGGGGTGTTGGATGCTGGAATGAAGGTCAAGGTTTTCAGTTAGAAGAGTATCTTCACGGAATTTTCCCTCTTCAGCGTATGCAATCGCACTTGCTGCTGATATTTTATTTTTATCAAGCTGATTTTGAGCTTGTTCTTGAAGCTCTTCTTTGGTGATCTCTTCATAGCCCACTCTGTTGTCATTATTTTCAGTGATATTGGCTCTCCGAGAAGATGCGATGTTGTGTTTCACTGAAAGCATATGGCGAATTATCAATCGAAGCATATAACACGAATTGTCATTCCTAAACCATTGAAGCAAGGCAAGGTTTTCATACGACCATTTTTATCCAGGACTTTCAAAGTTGAAGCCCACGACAGAAAATCTTCTAAAACCGCTCTGGGTTCTACATTTTCAGTAGACAAGGCACTCTTGAACGGATTTATATCTCGATTTTTATTGCTACCAGTAGCATCAGTTGAACGATTAGTTACTAAAATGCATTCTGCTGATTCTAAAAGCGTCTCGGAAACAACCAGTCCTTTTTCATGTGCTTCAATCATTGCCTTGACCAATTGACCACCAACAAGATGACGTGATCTCTCAGATTCATTTTTTGAAATGAATTTGGATGAAAATGAGCCTCTGTGATGTAGTTCAAATTATTGGACAACTTGCCTCTTTAATCTGCACCCCAGGTAGCTTTTATATCAGAGAGATACAAGACTTTTACATTCATGAATATCTTTCCATTTTTCAGGAGAGCGTTCACGAAATTTTTCACTTCGTGGCAAGTCATGAATGGAAATGATCTTTTTACCAGTGTGCTCAAAGCTAGGCTTTTGTGCTGTTACTTTCAGGAGATTGTAGCACTTAATATTAGGAGTGCCTAGGTCGCAAACCGTCATCCTGATATCGAGGCCAATTTCTTCACCCTTGTCGAGCAGTATGTTAAGTAGGGCCACAATGTTTTTTGCATTGACAGAATGTCGTGCAAAGAAAAATCCAACTACTTTTCGCCACCTGTAAGAGTGTGTATACCATTGAGTGTGAACACAAAAACATGATTAGCACGATTTTGCGTTCTTCCCAATAGGCCAAGATCTTCAAAGCCTTCTATTAAATCGTGTTTCGTACTGTGCTCCTTGAATTCTTTGCACGATATTTCATCCCATTTTACATTGCACAACTTTGCTTCCGGTGGCAATGTTTTAGATCTTTTTCGAGATCTTGGAATGTCAATTCTAGGAAGCCCGGAGTAATGCGGAATAATAATGACATCGCGTCCCTAAAAGCTTCTGAGCATCAGTGTAAGGTTGTGCACAATTATCAGGTTTCTTTTGCAACTTAATCATGGTTTTACGCGCTTCGTTTGTGACATTATTCGAAGCTATGAATGTTTCCTGACCAATGCCATTGTCATTCTTCGGAATTTCTGCTTGTCTAATAGTTGTTCTTTTAATATCTGATGATTGTTGAACAACCTGACTGAACATCACAAGCAATCTTGCATTTTCTGCCTCTAATTGCATTTCTCTATTCATCTCTAAATGAAAATCCTGTCCAGAAGAATTATGAACTTCAACCATCGATGGCTGGGCGCCAGGAGGAAAAGGAATATACAATTCATAATCCTCTTCTTCTTTCCTAAAAGTAAGCCCATCAGATTCATGATTTAGAGATAAAGATTCATGCAATTGAGCACTTCCAACGGTATTTTCAATCGCTCTATTTTCCTTATGATGAACTCTTACCATACTTTTTTTATCAAAAGGACGATCAACAGCATTTTCTAGTTGCCTAAAGTCAGCAGGCACTGCTCGACGAACAAGTTTCTGGTGCTCTGGGGTTGTAAAATCCTCGGAACGAAAATGGCTGCTGCAAATCATCGTCCTGCATTGAATCGCAGATGGATTAATTCCTGAAAATGAAATTTCAACTATAATTTCAATCATAAAACAAAAATCAATTTATTTTATTATTATCTATTTGTTATTAAATCCTGAAATTAGTTCCTACAACTTAATGTTTCACAAAAATTTGTGAATGCAATTTTTTTAATTTAAATAAACTGAACATAATAAATTTCATCACTGGAATGGTGTACAGAAGCCAATTTGATGAATTTTGTTTAGTTTCATGGATTAAAATTTTATGTCAATAATTATTTGATTTATTTAAAAAATTATTATTAAAAAATAAAAATACCGAAATAATGTAAATACCGAAATTTCAATACACATGTGGGCAATTATGATTTTTTTTTGTAATTAATGAATTAATTATTTAATTTTAATATGTAATAATGAATTTACCTAATTATGTTATTCAAAACTATTTTAGGTAATTATATATAATTCGACAAATAATAAATCCGGGAATTTCAGAATTTTGGGGAATTCGTGATTCTCAGGAATCACAGCGCAAAAGGAGCTCAAGAAAGGGGAAATAGGGTGGTTTTCTCACGAAAAGATTTATTTAAAGATTTATTTTCATCCAGAGTGATATAAAAAAGTCAGAAAGTGAATAAAATTAGTTAAACACAAAATTTGGATATGTTTAACATCTTTCTCATAAATATTTTTTTCCACGATTTGTCATTTTATCCTTACTATAATTAATACTTTCAATGTAAATTTGAAACTAAACTCTTCAGTAGAGCGAAGTGAACATGCTAAAAATCAATCGAATCCTTTGAGCTAAGAGATAACAATTTGTGGGTCGACATCCAAAAGAAGTGAAGAACAAAATTTTGAAGTCCGTTAATATCTTCTGTTTTCTTTCTTAAATTTACAATGAAAAATTTTTTTTAAACTAAAAAAAACTTCTTTATTTAAAATTGTTTTAAACTATACAAAAACATGTTTTTTGGATTCATGCGAACCTAAAATTGCGCCATCTTGAACCAAAGAAACATTTTATTATTTTTTATTCATGGGAAACATTTTTTTGTCGTGTTGTTTATAACGTTCCAAAATCGCAAAAGAGATATGAAATCCCTAAACTCCTAACTCACGACAAAATTTTTTTTCCGAAAAAGCAAAATGAACAAATGTTTCTTTGGTTCAAGCTGAATACATTTCAGGTTTTACACACTCAACCTTTTTTAAATGTGTGCATATGACTGAATCAAAAAAAAAAAAAAATGTTTTTGCTCATTTTCAACAAAATTGTAACTGAGCAAAAAGTTTATTTTTAAATTCCACAATATTAAATTTTCAGCAAATAAGATAATTTTTGAACAAATGAGTTGAATTGTTGTATTATGAACATCAGTTCTTGACCAAAAATCGAATAGTTATATTTTCGTCTCAAAAAAATTCATTTTCAATTGGGAAAACTGAATTTTCTCCCAAATTGTTGAATTTTGAATCCTGAAAGAAGAATTTTTTACAATGCAGTGGATTTTTCAATACAAAAATATGAATTTTTAAATAAAAAGGTAATTTTCAACCAAACATTGAAATTTTCAGTTAAAAACTTAGTTTTTAACGATAAAAAAAACTTTAACTAAAATGGTGATTTTTTAACTAAAAAATAAATTCCTAACAAAGTAATTCAAAATTCGACAAATAGTTGAATTCTCTGCCTAGCTGTCCACTTTTCGAGAGAAAATTCAAAATTTCTGCAAAACAGGTGAATCTTCAATTTGAAAACACGAATTTTCAGCAAGAGTTGAGCTTTCAAGCAAAAAAGATTTTTTATTCAATAAAGAAAAAAATAACTTTCCAAATGTCAAACTCTGAAGCACGGAGAGATTAATTTTCCACAAAAAAAAGGATGCTTTTTTAATAAATTACATACATATTCAACCGAACAATTGAATTTTCAAAATAAAATAAATCAACTTTGAACCAAAAATGGAATTGCTACATTCTCGTTTCAAGAAAGTAATTTTTAAATGGAAAAACAAATTTCTACAATACTATAGAATTTTTAAGCCAAAAAAAGAACTTTCTGCAGTACAGTTGAATTTTGAATTGAAAAATATGAGCTTTCTACACAAATCATTTCACCCAAATAATTGAATTTTTAACTGATTTTCTGCCAAAAATGTAACTTTTGAACGAAATTCATGAACTTGCAACCAAATAGTTGAATTTCCGACTAAAAAGCGGCATAGTTCAATTGTGAGTTTAAAAAAAATTAATTTTAAACGAAAAAAAAGTTCCAACAATAGTTAAATTTTCAAGCAAATATTTGAAAAAATTAAAAATTGCTCAAGTTAGAACATTCAAAAATGCAGTTGATGAATTTGGAATATTCAATTTTTTAATTAGGTATTTAACTATGTACATTTCAACTAAAATGTGTTACTTTGCTAATACTCATTTAGAAAGTACTATATATTTTGTAACTGTTCCAATTTTATATTGGATAATAACTTATGTCTCCAGTTTTCACATTTTCAGCTTGCTTTAAAATGTTTCATCAAATTTTTTTAAGAGTCTTTATTCTTAATTGTCAGCACTTAAAACGAGCACCTTATTTATTCATAAATAATTTATTTGAGTGCTATAATTGCTTTAATTATTATTCAATTATGGTTACAATTTCAAATATCGTATATTTAAAAAGAAACGAGGAAAAAGGGGAAGTTTTTGAGAATAGGGGAAAAGGGGGGACTTTCAAGAAAAAAGGGGAAACTGAGAAAAAAAGGGGAAGATTGTACACCTTGTATTTTTCTGATTCAGTGGCGACACGTTAAGCATTGTTATTTATTTACTCACCTGCATTTCGGCACCATACAATAAATGTTTCACTGCATTTCGGTGGTAAATAATTTCCAATCGCCAATAAACACGAAACGGGTTACCTTCAATCCTACACCGCTAGATTGTAAACGTGTAATTTTGGCAACAGATTTACGAAGCAAAATGAATGGATTGTGATTGTTTTCAATATTTTCATTACATAATTGAAAGCTTCAATACAAGAGAAAATTATTGACAACCCGAAATTATTTCGAATTTGCTGGCAAAAATATTGTCGTACCATTTTTTTGCAAGAGAAAGTTATTGACAGCAAATTATTCTTTTTTTTCGAAGTTACTGTCAAAACTACTTGCAATTGAAAAAATGGAAAGCAGATAATTTTGAGAGCAAATTCAGCGAGCTGCATCAAATATGAAATTATTAACTACGCCATTTTTTTTTTATTCACATGGAGATATTTTTGACAACGAAACTCCTTCTTATTTCATGAGTAATAATTTTATAACTACATTCAGTTCAAAAAGCAGAGCTGAAATTTTCATGAACATAATCATTTTCATATATGCTCACCATATTTTTGTAATCAGCAAGCTTTATCAAAAGTTTCTCCAAGAGTAACTCGCGCATTCGGGAGCTCTGCTTCAGAGTTAGGACGTTGATGGTGCTGACGTTTGAGCATCCATCTCGTTTATGGCGATTGGTATCTCTGGCCGCGATTTTGCCCGCTATTTTCAAACGGTAAAAGTGTATTTTCACATTCTCATCGGAACGAAAAGTTATTGGTTTTATGTGAGAACCGACTTTTTCGGATTTCATCCAATCTCGACGTTTTCGGAATCACTGATTGAGAAAAAGTAAATTTTACTTCGGTTTCTGTCTGTTTTTCTCACCGTCTGTGAAAAATTGTCCGATTGTATTGCCCTTTGGCACACTGTTTTAAGTCCTGACAAGAGAGGACGAGTTTGTGAATCCGCTAATCTGGGTCCAAATTTTCAAAATTTCTGACACCATTTTCTTCAAGATTCAGAAACGATATGTACGGTTTTTCGTGGTACTCAGGAAGCACCACAATTTATCTAAATGACTTTTTCCGTTAAAAAGAAAATTATGAGAGTTATAGCATTTACAAAATTCAAAAAAAGGAACGAAAATGAAAATTTTAAGCCAAACAATGCACAATATGGAAAAATAAAGAAAAGTTGATTCTCAAAAGCCCTTCAAGATTGTCATAACAACTTTTGGAATTTTCTTAAAAAATCGAAAATTCCAATTTTGGCCCAAATAGCGCGAGATGCGAAAAAAATCAAAATTGTTGCTTTTGAGAAGACCTATAAGCTTTTCTGTAAACATTTCTTGGCGAGATAAGAAAAAAAGTCAAAATAGTAGAATTTGTGTTTTTAAAAAGTCAGATAAAATTGCTATTAAACATTTCTTTATAGGACCAATTGTAAATCATCAAGGTAATTTTTTAATCATATCTTTAACTATTTATTTGCATATATTATACGGTGAGCGCAGAAAATCGAGCGCGAATATTATGATGAGAATGTATCCCTTAAGGCCGATACAGCCTAAGTAAATGAACCTTTTTTATTTAAAATCAAAAATATGTTCAGTAATTTGTACATGAAGAACCTATAACACCGAGTGCGACGAAGGAATGTCAAGCGCTCAGCGTGCTCAACTGTTGAATCCATGCATGTACTCGAAATTAAATAAATAAAGATATTTACAAAGAAGGAGTAACAAGGTTGAAAATTACGTTTCAAGTAGACCAATATTTTTATTTCAGTTTGATAAATACCTGACATTGATTGATAATATCTGAAATTACATTGATGATTCGATTAAAATTATTTTATATAACTGGTGATAACGAGCTGGAACAAAATCTTCGGTCGGGTCCCTGATATTTGCGAAGTGGAAAAGGAAGACAAATTATGTTAGCTTTAAAAATCGAATAAGTGCCAACGCTTCCTACTGTGATTTTTGGAAAAAAGAAACTTATATTCTAATAAATTTCAAGACTATTTTGAACGATATTTCTGAAAGCTTATTATCACTTCCGCTTCCGACTAGTGTGCCATGCATGGATATTAGAATGGTAAATTATGGTAAATTTAATACTGTTGTATAACTTCATAGTGATACTGTATAAATTGTTTTTATTTTATTTTTTGAAAATAGATAGGAAAAGGACTCAATAAACAATTAGATAATTTATGCGGTACCAGTGAATTTGGATCAAAAATATCTTATGTGTCGTGGTACACTCAAAGTCTTAATTATGAGAAGAAAAAGTAAATTATGTAAAAAAAAGTATCTAAAAATTGTTGTCTATAAAATCACACAACAATAATGAATTTGCCATAAAAATGTAGGCTAATCCCCCATAGCACGCAATATTCCCTGAATATTGTAGCAATATTGCTCCACAATATTCGGAATATTCCATTTAATATTCCATCAATGTTGCTGCAATTGAGAAATGTCCGCCTCTTGCAATATTTCACGGAAATATTGAAGAAACATTGCAATGCAAGACTAATTTTTTTTGTTTTAAAAGTTGCTGTAATATTGCATGGAAATATTGCAGACACATTTAATTATAGGATTCATTTTTCTTATCGATAGTTGTGTGAATGTTGCACGTTAATATTGACGGAATATTGCTGTTCAAGATTCTTTTTCTTTGTATCAAAAGTTGCTAGAATATTGCATGGAAATATTGCATGAACATTTAATTACAAGATTTGATTTTCATATCGAAAGTTTTGTGAAGCTTGCACGGTAATATTGACAGAATATTGCTGCGGAAGATTATTCTTTTTCATCGAAAATTTGTAGAATGTTTCAAGGAAATATTGAAAAAACATTTTGTGACAATATTGCCAAATAATTGCACTACAATATAGTTTTCATAGTGTAGAAAGTAGATCAGGGAGGTCCACACAAAGTGTAAGGAGCTAAAATCTATCACTCATCAATCCCCTCTACGGACGAGCAATAGTGGTGGTACTTCGATGTATTGTTTTGCAGACTTAAGTTCAAAATCAGTGCCATCCCGCGGTTCCTCCTTAAAGTGCAGACTATGTACTCGAGTTTTTAATGAATCATCAAAATAATATTCTACGAAGGGTTTATTTCTAGACTTGCATACTGCTTTATAGAAACGTTGATCAGTTAGGAACCTGGATTTTAATTCTATGTAAAGTAATAATTTGATAATTGATCAGTGATCAATCCATTAAGACATTTTGTGAAAGCTATATTTTGTTACTTATTATCAGGGTTTCAAAATGCAGAAATTGCTTAAAAGATTGCTTGGACGCTTTCTGACGAGGTAACTGTCGCGTGAGCACCTATGTTTGCCATCTATCTGACTGAAGTAATTGTAGGAGATGCATGATGGCGGGCCGGCAAGGCGCGCACGTACCGCTTTGATTCATCTATTCCAGTACTTATGTGTGTACTTATTTACCTTCCTAACTTATGTTTAGAATACGTATGTTGACGCTACAATAACGATATAAAATATTTCAATTTCTTTGCAAGATGACGAGAGAGCTTTAAAATAAAAGTCAAGAGGCATTTTGCAAAGAAGTCTACGAAGCTCTCTGGTCACGATAAATGTTTGAAGGTTTGTATACCTGTGTATTGTAATAATTTTGTAAATTCACTTTGAAAAATTCTCTTATGTCCGAAGCAAGGAATAAGAATATCTAAACTAATTAATTCTCAATTATTTTCTTGTGATTATTTGGAATTCTGTTCTTGACTTCCCGTGCGATAATAAGCTTATTCAAGATGTTGAACTTATTGTACAAAGTTTTATGTGCAACATTTATTATTAAAATTGTTAGTTTTTGGCACATATGTATGAAATACAATGTTTAATCTTTATTGTTTACCTAGTGATAAAAATTTGTTTTTGTCCGACCCCCCTTGAAAACGTGCCATTGCATGCACGTTAAGCAGGCGTGAGGTGGCTGCTTCCAGCCCAGTGACGTTTGCGCATGCTCACTCAGTCGCCGGGCCAAAAAAAACTTTACGCCCACTACCCATGAAAGTTTACGCCCGCTACATATACGCTGCATTGAGCGAAAATGATGGTGGCATCCCATGATTGCAGAATTGCGTTGCGTTTTGTATAAAATAACAAGACATTTCAACCATCGATATTCTCCTAGTTAGTGAGTTGTGTGAAATTTACAATGATAAATGATACAAATAATGTAATCTTCCGAAAATGTGTAATTCTACACAAATCTTTTTTATAGTGCAACTATTGCATTTTTCGTTGATAAATTCTTATTTCTTGGTTAGAAAAAAATCAAACAATTAGTTGAAAGTTAAAGTATTATAATAAAAATATACATTATCAATAACTAATCCTCTATCACATATATCATTCTATAATCTATATCATCCTACTTCACATGCTTGTTTTCAAGGAGGGTAGGACAAAAAGTATAGTGTGTATCAGGGGCGTACGGCTATTTTGCCTTCTTTACGCCCTTGATACACAATGTACTATTATAATAATAAGCAACTGCACCTAAAGAGTAATGGGTTTTAAGAAGCCGTGGGAAATATTATGAATTGAAAGACATGTAAAAATTCTATGTATATTTAGTGAAGGTTAAAGCTGTCAAAAATAGACAGCAAAGAGCTTTCTACAACACTGACCAGGCAAAAATGTCGCTCTTCAAAGTACCGTACTGATAAGAGAATTCCTTAATGAGATATTATGTCGCAAGAAATCGCTGAAGATAACCAGCCAGACAGACTTCCCAGGAAACTTCACCCTTGCATGCTGTGTGTCCGAAATCATAAAGATCCGTTGAAAACTTGAGATTTAATTTGTACATGAAACTATAATACTGTCAAGCCTTATATTGTCGGTACAACGTTGCTAAAGTAATGAAAAAATCAAAGCAATGATAATAAACAGTTCAAAACAAAATTATAAATTTATTGAACAAGTAGTGAACATCTTCCATTAAATGTTGACATAACAATAACACCAAGACTTTGGGGTAAATAATATTCATCTTCTACCTCCAGTTCATCCATTGTACCCGATCTCTTATTCCTTTAAGATAAAATGTGATTAGTTTCGACCACTTTGTGAAAACATATGTTACTTTTGTACTAACGTAAATATTTCGATCGAAGTGTGGGAAATGATAGAAAATACTTTTTTTTTAAATATTTTTATAGCTAGGGGACTCGAAAAAATTGGCTCTTTAAGCTGTTTCACTCAAATTGTTCTTATTATTCTCCACAAAAGAGTACTTTTCCAGACAGGAAATTTTCTTCATTAAATCGGCTGCACTGAACACGAATCTGAAGAAGTGTCTACCGCGCCAAGTGAACGACGAAATAAAAAATGGTGATAAATGGTATTTCTCGATATATTGAAAAAATCCTACCTTCATGATCTGACATTCTCAACATTTTGAAAAGAGCCTTTGAAAAAATATAAATCTTGTACTATAACAGTATTATATCTATAATTAAAGTTCTCGTGATGTTCAAGTACTGCCGCAATTTATTTCCAGTACAATAACCGGATGTATTAAAAACATTGGAGGAAAATTAAAATAAAGCTGAAGCTGCATATTTCAAAAGTACTACTGCATTAATAATTACACCAATGATTTTGAAATTCTGTTTGCATTAGTATTCGAATGAAATAATGAAGTACTTCGATATGTCTGATAAACTGGAGTCGAATTTGGATTTAGTGTCATTTTTGGGGATGACCTTGACATTAAATCCAGAGTCTCGAAACTAGCTTGTCTCTCTCCTGTTTCTCTCTCTGTTTTGTCACGCCTGAGTGCACACTGCACATCCCCCCGCACCTCCGCTCACGCATCCCCAAGGCGCAGCTCTCCTTGAAGTTTCTGCAGTTTTCTCGATTCGCAAAACATTTATCACGCTTTTTGCAATTAAAAAATTCGAACTTTCAATACTGAACATTTTTATGATTATTTGTGATCCAAGTGCGTAAAACAGGTGATTGTATCCAGCGTAACGTTACAGCACCAGTCGGAGGCTCGAAACACGTTTCGGAGGCAGGGTTGATCGGTTACGCGTAACTCTGTCGTTTTTGATGTATAATACGATTTCTGCGTAATATACGTCGCAAACCGTAGAAAACCCAGTAAGTAACGTTTAAATATGGCGCATAGGCGGAATT